>JAZHYW010004991.1:0-64059 GCA_037355805.1 Ixodes ricinus
CGGCATCAATATTTTCCCCGATGTCAGCAGGGAACACGACCGCTCTCACTGATGTAACACATAAAACCAAAATATTTATTTGTAAGTGGGTGGGTATTTATTTGTGCTCGTAAGTATACAGGCGCCACAGAGGCATTAAGCCAATGTCTGAGAGGCCTGTATAAGGGGTGATAATAATAATGCAGTACGATATAATGTGAGGCACTGATAATGTACAATGAGGCATCACGAAGGAGGGGTCTAAGTTGATCGCAAGTGTGTGGCAGCTTCGCGACAAAGTTGCGGAACCTCGGGTCGGTCACTATTGGGCACGTTTGTTATTCTTTTTGCAACGTTCAAAAACTGCCAACCAACGGAGCCATCAATTGCAATTCTGTTGTGTCTATGACTATACAGGGGAAGTTAGTCAGCTGTGAGGGCATCTGGGTTCTTCGTTGGCGATGAAAGACAGTGCAGTATACCGCTGCTTGTCTGACGTCTTTAACCTGCACCACGCAATAGTGATACAGACAGCACGCCGGTACGATGCTCATCCAGATTGAAACGGACAGAGGCGGTGGATTGAATCCACGATCAGCGAGCTTTACAGCGAGAGCTTTCGCTACACGTGCTACCGATCCACGAGCAACGAGATATCACGGTCGAATTCGAGCTCGAGCGAAAAACAGTAACAGCAACAACAAGAAAATCTCCGGTTGAGGCATTCAGTACTAGTGTCGCCATCTCGTTTAACAAGTTGGAAATTAAATTTACAGGGTGATTTTATTTACACAAATACGCAAATACAACAATATTTTGCTTTCTTTTCATGGTCTTAAAATTAAGATTAGAGGCACCCCTAGTACGTACGGCCAAGCGTTTTGTCACGTTTGTCTTCTAAATAATCGTATTTTCAAAAATGCCTCAAAACGCGCTAAAAACAGTCAAAACAGTCATATTTCTGGATTTTATTAAAAATCTACAGCGCTCTAAAGGAAAAATTCAAGGGCCGTACAACCTTCATTACGTTATCATAAGTAACCTCCAAAAGAATGAATACTATCGTGCGTTCGTGAAGCTCAGGTTTGTGTAGCGAAATTCGCCCATTGAGTGACGAGCGGTTGAATCCTTAAAGCTGGCGACTTTTCTCCCCCTGGTAATCGCTTGCAAATATGCAAGCGCTCCCGGCTAGATTCGTTTCTTGTCTGCGACCTTTGGATGCTGCATAGGCAAGTCATGAAGCACAATTTAATATTATACTTTTTTCAATAATTCATCAATCAACACTGGCGGCGTCCATATTTTGGGCGCCGCTTCGTGCACGAAGCGTGTGATCGGGCTTCAGGTTTCGCCATGTGCTGACGCAGTACTTGTGTCCAATGCATGCTTAAAGGTGACGCCCAAGAGAAAAAGGTCACGGATAATCGACGCAGCAGCTTTCGGACGTTTTATCGATTTATTTTCAGCCATGTATTTCGGAATATGTATTGCTCTTTCTTGAAGACAGAGCTTGCTGTCACGACTGTAGCTTGGCGATGTTCTTATAAATCCAGGCAGTGTAGGCTGACACCCTGGTGTAGATAACAGGAACCAAGCCACAGGGCGCGCCGTACGCGACCACGCCGACGAGGATGGATGAACCGCTTTTCTTCTGCACGGCTGGGCCGCCGAAGTCGCCCTATATACATTGAAAAAACAGTGAGTGCGCAGGCGAGCTGGTGGATGTTGATCATGATGTAGAATACCCGAAACTGAGGTAAAAGCTGGGAAACTTGGTCGAAGAAAAAGACAAGGGAAAAGAACGACTCGAACCCAGCTACTGCGTCTATTTCCTCAAAGCCTTATATATCCACAACCTAATCACCGACCACCAACGTCACAAAGCCAACCTTTGTGATACAATCCTACCCACTCTGATCTTCACCTGAACCGTAAACGGTCACCTCAATCCCAAACTGAAAACTTCGGACCTTGAACAAAACAATCCCACCGACCCACTTCCTTTCCAGGAGGAGTCTGAAAGGGCTGTGCTTTATCTAAGCGTGAACTGATATCTCCTCCGACTAAACCCCTGCCCGCAAAATGACTTATTGCACGTTCACCTACAACTGCGAAAAAATAAAAGAAGAAAACATTACATGTAAAGAAACTTCTGGAACTACTTTCGAGTTGCATCGAAGCATGGCTGATACAGTTACCGATGAATTTGATACGAACTGTGTCTCTTATGAACCTCTTAGTGTTGTTGCGTTCTCTGTGCACAATGTCAGTTTGTGACCAAATAGCCATACATTCGTTGTACTCACTAATGTGTTTAGCAATCTCTGAATTAGGTGCGTTTACTTTTACATTTTTGTTTGCTCTACCAATCTATCATTTACGCACCTTGCCGTTTGACCACTAGAATGCGGTTTCAACTTCAAGTATCTGGGTCAAACGGCAATTGTGTAAATGATAGATTGGTAGAGCACAAAAGAAATGTAAAAGTAAACGCACCCAATTCAGAGATTGCTAAACACATTAGTAAGAGCAACGATTGTACGGCACTTTGGTCGCAAACTGACATTGTGCACAGAGAACGCAACAACAATAAGAGGCTCATAAGAGAGACAATTCATATCAAATCCATCGGTAACTGCATCAGCGATGCTTCGATGCAACTCGAAAGTAGTTCCAAGAACTTTCTTAAATGTAATGTCCTTGTCGTTTTTTTTTCGTTTGTCTTTTTTTGCAGTTGAAGGTGAACGTGCGATGAGTAATTTTGCGGGCAAAGGTTTAGTCGGAGGACATATCAGTTCTCGCTTAGATAAAGCACAGCCCTTTCATACTCCCTGGAAGGAAGTGGGTCGGTGGGATTGTTTTGTTCAAGATCCGAAGTTTTCAGTTTGGGATTGAGGTCAACGTTTACGGTTCAGGTGAAGACCACTGCGGGTAGGATTGTATAACAAAGGTTGACTTTGGACGTCGGTGGTCGGTGATTAGGTTATGGATATATAAAGGCTTTGAGAAATAAACGCAGAAGCTGAGTTTGAGACGTTCTTTTCCCCTGTCTTTTTCTTCGACCAAGTTTCCCAGCTTTTACCACAGTCTCGGGTATTCTACATCATGATCACTTTATATACGAACCCGACATCGGTGCTTTGTCTGCATTGTACTCACACACGGTAATGATAAACTGTAAGTTATACCAACTAAGTTGCTGGCCTACATGAGCTCATGCCATCCCTTGTATAGTTTTAACTAGGTTATTAATTATGATATAAAAACAGCAAAGACCCGGAAAGTATTCTTTGCTATATGTCGTACCAAGGTTATAAAATACTATAGGATCAGGTGTGCATTTTAGAAAATATGCTCTGCGTACATCCTGTTCGCCCATCCATTTGGGTCACCCTCCGTATATATACCGATATATCCAAGTCACTGCATGACTAACGCGTAACTTAAAATGGTATCCTTGCATTTAAAACCTCACCTAAAGATTAACCTTGAATTAACGAACTGTGTCTGCTTGCAATTAGATATGCCACACTGTAGCCCGTCATTTACGTGTGGGGCAAACCGTCGTAGTCCTCATTTGGAACTTTGATATTTCATTCAAGGGAGATTCGAGAACCCTATACTACTGCAATTCGCGCGAGACAAGCCTGAACCTGCCAGACGTCCCTCACCTGGCACGAGTCCCTTCCGGGGCTTGCGGCGCAGAACATGATCTTGGAATCGTAACTTTCCTGAGTTTCCCGGGTACAGATCATAGATGGTCTGACAGGAACTGATAGAGCGAGCAGATGCGAAGAAGTTGGTCTGCCTGAAATAAGAGCACACATGACTAGATTTAACTTATATATAAAAAAATGTCCATGATAATTTTTTTTTAATTTTTATAATGAAATGTTGGCAAAAAAAAGTGAGACATGCCTGCCAAGGAATAGCCAGGGTTGGCACAACATCAAACGCCATCGATAAAAGTTTAAAAACTGTTTCACGAAACTGAATTTTACAGCTGCTGATGCATTTTGTTGCCTCTCATGGTCAGCAGGAAACTGTGAAAGCAGCAATCACACTTGCAAATACAGTTCGGTCTAACTTTCATGATATAAGAATATATCTATTGAAACCAAGGACCAACAAATTCCTTCTCCAGTATAGTCCTAAGGAAATAACAGACTCTAGGAACGATCCAAGGTTATGGAGCGTTCACTTATTGTTGGCTCGCAACCTGAAAGGCTGTTCGTCTTTGCTTTATTTTTTAATTTCTTAATCGCCAGATTTGTATCTGCTGTAAAATTCTGGAAAAATTATCGTTTTATGAATGATAAAAATAATGTTTATTTAGTTCCAGCGAAAAATAAAAAACTGCGTCTCAATCGAAAGGGAAGAGATACAAGACAGTGAGCGATGGAAAATTGAGCTGTCCAAGAAAAAGCCCGTCACGGAGTACGGACACTAAGGGTGTGGCGTGGTCATTTTGCTTATTTTCTTGGTTTTAATCAACAGCTTGACCTACACTCTTATTCACAAGAGTAGAGTGCAGTTGTGATAAACGAAATCGACAAATAAAAAGTCTTCATCAACAAATCAACATTTCTTTCTGTTCTGCTCTTCTTCAGTAAATTAAGTAAATGTATAAACGAGTGAGCGAACGATTAAGTAAAAGAAGTAAATGATAAATAGTTTAAATATTGCATGTACTACACATTAATATATAAGCTACGCAAAAAAAATCCAGGAACAACGATGCTGATACGACCCGTAATAAAAAATGCACAACTGTTGGAGGGCCAACTAGTCTATAACTCCAGCAAAGCGAAGCTGAAAGTTAATGTACAGGGTGAAACAAGGAGACGGCAGGCTCTTTAAATCGACCGGAAAATTCGGTTTCTTAACCTATCGCGCTACGACTTTGTGCAGCGTTGCCCACAGATGGTGCATTTTTTCTGTAAAATTTGCAAAGAACGAACTTACCTGAGAAAAAAGTAAAGAAAGAAAAAGGCTTAGCTCCTATGGAAACGCAGTGACGCCACCGGTCTGCAAACAACACGGCGCCGTTTCGCACGGGAGACAAGAGATGGCGCAAGCGGTCGCGACGCCAACTGCCGCCAACGAACGAGCAGACGACGCCGAGAGCCATCGTGTTTAGCAGACAAGGAACTGCAGTTCCTTGTTGTTACCGCGCCTGTTTTTGTTTCTGTGACTGTCGCCGCCTGCGGAACGCGAGCCGCTTTTGAGTCGAAAGGATCGTCTGCTAAAGTGCCGGCTCTCGGCGCCTTATGCTCGTTCGTTGGCGGCGTTCGTTGCGCCATCTCTTGTCTCCCGTGCGAAACGGCGCCGTGTTGTTTGAAGACCGGTGGCGTCACTGCGTTTCCATAGGAGCTAAGCCTTTTTCTTTCTTTACTTTTTTCTCAGGTAAGTTCGTTCTTTGCAAATTTTACGAAAAAAATGCACCATCTGTGGGCAACGCTGCACAAAATCGTGGCGCGATAGGTTAAGAAACCGAATTTTCCGGTCGATTTAAAGAGCCTGCCGTCTCCTTGTTTCACCCGGTAAATAAAATATTCCAAGGCTATAAACTATTGGCGACGTGAGCGGTCGAAAGCGTCGCTGTGGTCGGCCCACCACAATTGGCCGAATGCTGACTATGACGTCAGCAAAGGATGTCTCATCGACGGAAATAAGAGGAATGTAAGAACTCCAATGTTGGCGGTGTTGGCAGTGTTGCTTCGAGAGCGCTACGATTTCAGGCTTCCCCCATGCCCATTACAAACACCATCGAACTCGTTGTTCACAAGGTAATGACGCCACGAAAGGTAACCAAGCGAGGGCGCCACCAAAACATCTCGCCGCTAATACCAGCCGGAGCAGTCAGCTCGATGAAAACGCAAGCTTCTCAAATCGGTAAGCAAATTACATGAACGAGAAAGCATTACAGTCCCTCGGGAGAAAAATTTTCGAGTAATGTTTTCAAACGTATTAAATTTTAGGACGTCGTATAGGACGACGTCGAGGACGACCTAAATGACGACGTCTAAGACGACTTCTAGGACGACCTCGAGGACGACCTCAAGGACGACGCCTAGGACAACGTCAAGAACGACATCCAGGACGACTTCTAGGACGACCTCCAGGACGACGTCAAGAACGACCTCAAGGGTGGCCTTAAAGACGACGTCGAGAATGATGCTTAGAGGACGACGTCGAGAACGACGCCTAGAAGAGAACACTCAAGGAGGCTGTGGCTTATTTGCGTGGGCAGCCACGTCTGCCTGCGGAAGCCGCCATAGATGCAGACGCTGCTGCCGATGCCGAGGCCGTAGATGTAGACGCGGTCGCCTCCCAGTCTATTGCACGAAGCACACAAGGAGCACAGATGAAATCTGAAGAGCGCCTTTTGCACACGGCGCTCCGGCGGTGACATCACACTGATGACGTATGACGACGCTTGATGACATCACGCTAAATGACGCTTAATGACATATTTTTACGGCCATCTTCGGGCATAACGCCGGCGCCACCGCTCGTTTTTCACGTACTGTGACAAGTGAGGTCGTCCTAGATGTCTAGGACGACCTCTAGGACGACATCACCTTAAAGTCCTAGAGGTCTAGGACGACTTCTAGGACGAAGCTAAGGACGGTGTCGTCCTTGATCACACGATTGAGTGGTGCGTGCAGCGCCATTGCATTTTTACGGCCCTTTACTTCGATTTCGCACTCAATGGGGCAACTAAGGCTTTCGCGTTTAAACGCGTGAGCAATCTCTGAATATAGAAATAGTTCTTGCAAGCAAATACGGCCATAGCGCGAGCTGCGGAAAGTTTCAGTATTACTAAACAGGACTGTATATTTCGTTCTTCAAACGGACGCAGTTACAGAGTTCTCTATAAAATTTCTGCTACACGCATTCTAGAGCTTTGAGAGTGTGTATAGTTTAGGCAGTATCGTGCTATACGAGAAAAGTCTTCGTTTGTCCAAATCAAAAAGAAATACCAACTGCCAAACAAACAAAAATGACAAAGCGCATGTCACTCTACTACGACAACACACACTGCTCAATAATATTGCCACGAATGAAAGTGACGAGAGGATGCACAGTGAACTGAAAATAAAGGTTTAATCGACGAACTTGGGCCAAACAAAATAAAGAACGAGCATCCAGGCAGCAGAAAAGCGGGTGATGTATCAGCGGCGTAAGAGCAAGTGAGAGCGAGACTGACTCGACAATGTCACGCTGCAGCTATTTATGTCGGGGTGAGAATGAACACGCACTTTCGAGAACAAGAAACTAAGACGATATGATAAAAGTTACGCACTAAGTAAAAATAAACGCAAATCTCCTATAATTTCGTGACCGGCCGTAGCTTGCTCGGCTGCGCGCGCGGCAATATCCCATTACTTTTCAGAACTTTCGCACGCAAATGTGACACTAAACGTCACCCTTTTAATTTCTGTTAAAAAGCTACTAATTTCGCTCGTGAGTTATTTTTTAAGTCTTAAGTCATCCTAGCAAGCAGATGATTTCATAAAAAAGTATAGTGTTTTATTTATTCTGTAATCACTTCGTTTATTACCATTTTCTAATTAACGTAAAATAAACACATGGTTGGTTACAACTATAAAATGACTAAGAGTCATTGAAAGCAACAATAGAAGTAAATTTGAAAAAAGTGTTGTGCGAATGAAAAGTGCTGTGGTGCGCTAAAGTTACCACTGGTGCAACGGGCGCAATGCGGGTGATTGGAAACTGCGGATAGTAAGAGACGGAAGAGACGCGCGGGCGCATTTTTCTTACCACTAGCCTTGCTTTGCTGCAGGAGTAGTAACCTTAGCGCACTACCGCGCAACACATGCGCCCCAAATCTTTCTATAATTAGCCATTTAGTGGTTTTCGATGACGTTTAGCAAGTGTCTGATAGAAACCACATCTTTATCTTCAGTAATTGAGAAGTTAAGGAAAGAATTTTAGTTAATTCACTGCCTTATCATGACGATTATTTCTTATATTATGTCCCCCTGGCCCTGATCGTGTAACTCACACAGATCGTCTTAGTATAGAAGGCATTCACGGGACGCCATGTTGTTGGACGTTGTTCGCAACGTATTCTTAAAATTACGCCGGTCGTGCTCAAAACGATGCTCGAGGACAACTTATTCTGGTATTTCAAAAGAAGCGAACGCCGCGCGGCATGCTGAGCTTTGATCGGTGCTCAAGCTCCGCGAGCGCACGGGCTCCCATATCTTTAGCTTCACTGCCTGCTACGAGACACCAGTATGCACATTCAACGCCAATTCTACACAATCACAATCGTTGTTTTTAGGAGACGATAAATGGGATCATGTTCTGAGCACGTGCTGTGGACAACGTTCAGCAATATGGCGTCTCGTTACCTTTCCAAAAAAAAAGGTCTCCTGGTCGGTTCCATTTTTAGTGTTCGTGTGCGTGGCGCGCGAGCTGCTTGTTTTCCGAAGCAAATAACTTGACCGTGTTGGGCTGAGGAGATCGCACGCTGGGCTGAGGACTTGTAAATATTTCAGTGTTGTCGTTCTCGGGCAGGGGTGCAAGCGCGTCCGCAAGACGCGACCATGTTATGCTGGCTGCACCATCCACGCGATACGACCATAAAAGCGGCGCTGGAATGTCCGATTGTGCACGTGCCACGTTCCAATAAAAGCATCTGTCAGCATCTGTCAGCATCTGTAAATTGACGATAACATAAAGTCTAAGAAAAAAAAAAGAAAGAAAAAGAAAATTACTATGCAGCTCAGGGCGTCAGCGTCCCATAAATCATACCTTTCTGCTCTGTAGATCTGCATTGCTTTCGTTCATAGCTTCCGTGAGCACGTATGTTTCACTTAACGTTTTAGCGAAGCCGAAGCTACTTGCAAAACATGTTCCCTGAACTATGCTCGCACTGCACGAGCGCACGAACTTGGCAGGGACACTAAAAGCTCAGAGCTCTCCCTTGTAGCATCCGCTCGCTGGCACTTATATTAATACGGAGTATACACAAAAATCTATTGTTGTGAATGGACTTTTTCCGAGAAGCGTTCTGCGGACGCGCGAGCGCCCGATGCCAAGCGGTGGAAGTCAGAACGAAAAATCGAGGAAATTCGGAAGGAGGCTGTGGATCAGCGAGTAGAACACGTAATTGCAGCATATATATAATTGTGTTACACAAAAAAAGAAAGTGGACGGAAAGAAAAACACGACGTTTGGGTGGACGCCACGCATATGCCCCTCTTTATAAGTCACGTTGGGCACGCGCCGCAGCTCAGAGAGCGAAGAAACTGGTAGCGTAG
Source organism: Ixodes ricinus (assembly GCA_037355805.1). Taxonomy (NCBI): domain Eukaryota; kingdom Metazoa; phylum Arthropoda; class Arachnida; order Ixodida; family Ixodidae; genus Ixodes; species Ixodes ricinus. The sequence continues at coordinate 9,276 of JAZHYW010004991.1, forward strand.
CTCCCATTATCGATTCGTAGCGCAGGTAGGTCACTTCCTCGATTTTTAGTTCGTGCAGCCACCGCCTGGTGCCGTCGGTATGTGGAAAAGGTCCATTTCAATGACGCATGTTCGATACGCAAGCCACAAATATTCTATTTTGCTCGCCTGGCTAAACTTGAAAGTTACGGGCTTATAGCCTTATTTTTTAATGGGATTATAAAACGATATCGGATTGGAATGTTCGTGACATTGCAGAGGCGCACTGTTGCTAGTCTGACCCAAGTATACTCGCACTAACCGCGCCTGATTCAGAAGCTTCTTTATGCGGTGAAATTGCGAGAATAAAAGTGAGACTATTTCTTTCAAGTTTTCAACCTTGGCTTTGCAAAGCTTGATGACGTAAATGTGGGGTTAAAACCACCCGCCTGACGACAGTCGAGCATAGCTCATGGATTGGACCATAAAGTTACTAACAATAAACTCTAGAAACTCAGCTGGCGCTAGTATCTACGGGACTTCCGGTTGCAAATTGAAGCAGACAGCAAACAGTCTACTTTACCAGTCTTCCTGTGTATTCCTATGGGAAAACGTGCGTGATATGTTTCTTCGCCAGGGAAAAATAGAAATCAGCATAGTTTCTTTACTCGTAACGGGTACTATGTAGCTTTATTCAGATTATAAAAAGAGTAATTTATTTAGTTAATGTTTTTTGTTTATTACTGAGCGATGTTTAAGTTAGCAAAAATTGAGGCCTAGGTTTATGTTGTACAGCGTGATAAGTCAATACAAGCCAGAAATTCAAGCAAAGAACATGAAAGACGTTTACAATTCTCCGGAACGCCGAATTGGAGCGCAACTCTCAAGGAGGAGGAGGAAGGTGGTACGAAGGAAAGGGTTTGCGCCTCCTCCTTCCCCACTAAATTTAGCGGGAATATTGGCAATGTTAGATGCGTGGACGTCACGTTACGTCACGTGTGACGTCACACGTCATGTGTTTCCCATAATGACGTCACACGAGGGACACGTTTTGACGTTACCCTCAGTGACCTTCACGGTGGTTACTCTCACGAGGGTAACCACCGTGATATGCCATCTCCATTCTAGGCTAAGCCCTGGGAAAGTTAACCCCGTGAGAGTTACCCCCGTGAGGGTTACCCTTACAAGGGTAACCATCACGAGGGCAGCCCTCACAGGGGTAACCCTCACGGGGTTACCCTCACGACGGTAACTTGTGAGGGTGACCCCCGTCAGGGTTACTCTCGTGAGGGTAACCCTCACGGGGTAGCCCACACGGGGGTTATCCTCACGAGGGTAACCCTCGTGACGTCACGTGTGATGTCACACGTCCCATAATGCAACGCGCGTTTACGCCGACGCCGCTTAACCCGCAAACGGGCGCCTAAGAGCTTCGCTCTAAAAGAACATTTAAAAAGTGCGTAGAGATTATTCAAGCTGTAATAGCATTCAGATGGCTGAAACGCAGTTTGTTACTAATGCACAGTTTGTTACTAATGTAGTAAGTGGTCTTCGTTCCGTAACTCCATGTTTCGTTTTTGTCTGTTTTGATTGTTTGATTTGGCACATATTAGCATTCTTTTGGTGTTTTGTCAAGCTGATTCACTCTGTGTGCTTCATAGCATAGACTATACGCGTAAATACGTGCCCTCTAATAGCAGTCCGCAACATCATCACGTATTATACAAGTGCATTGGGCTATTATAGCGCAGTGTTTAACTCCACTGAATTCCAAAGAAAACACTCTTTCTGACACATTTTTGTACAACCGATGGTAAAACGTTCCAAACTTTTTATTTTGTCACAACACTAAGTAACATTTGCTCTTATAATCGAGGGCGAAGAGAAAACGCATTTGCGTTTTGCCATAGGAATGCATCACCGGAAGTCAAATTTAGACTGCTTGCTGTCTGCTTCAAAATGCAACAGCACACTAGCGCCACGTGAACCTCTAGCGTTTACTGTGATAACTCTATGAATTGGACACGAGAACTGCGTGTCCAGTCGGGTAGTGGCTTGTGTCTCAACCATTGCAGTGATGAGAATAGCTGAACTCTAACAATGCGAGGCTCAGCACGGGTTTTTTACTGCTGCCAACCTTAGCGCTTGGTTATGATTAACGTTGGCGGCATAGGAAAGGCACCACGCCACGTGGCCGCTTGTTGTGGCTCTGATTTGAGGGGATGGACGATGCTCATATTTCTAGAATTTTTTGTTGTCGACTGCCATTGCCTAGAAAGAAAAACTAAGGCAAGTTTATTCAGTTATTAACGTTACGGAGTGATTCTAAGTAGTATTTAGCAAAAGTAGTAAAATCGTTTCATGGCTCCTTTAATAAATATGTAAAGCGTGAGGCCTTGACGCCGGGCATCAGGCGATTTCGCTATCGTCATATTCTACTTTGTTAATTGCTTTTGTTTGTTCCTGGATGTGCTACCTGTTGCTACTTGTCATGAAGGGGATCGGTGGCCGAGTGTGGCAGCGGAGCGCACACCAGCTCGGAGCACGTGAAGCGGAAGATCGCGTTGCAGAACCCAGGGATCCCGGGCTCAATTCCCCCCTGCCCGTTTCGATCTGGATGAGTATCGTACCAGCGTGCGGTCGTGAATCACCACTGTGTGGTGCAGACTAAAGACTAGCGTTTGTACAGCACTGGCTAAACGGCTCGTCAACAGCTGAGAGACAAGTCGCTAGTTGAGGCAGACTAACTTCAGGCTGCGTAAACATACACACGAAAACGCTTCTTTTCATGAGTAATTGAAAGCTCCTAGAGGGCTGCTGTTTGTCAACGCTTGTGCCATCCTTCTCAAAACAATACTGAATTTCTAGTGTTCTATCGACATCATAAACCACTGAAGTGGTAGATGACCAGCCGTCATCCAACCCGCGTTGGTGACAGCTATACTTCGTTTCAGCCTTAGTCCACTAGTCACTGGTACTTTTCCGTTTATGGTTGGTACAGCGATGATAAAACACGTACAGAAACACGACGAACATCAGGATGGTGCGCTTCTGACGCTGTCTGATTAGATCAATCAGCTAGTAGCGTCGGCATAGGAACACAGATCTGACTCAAAAGAGCCCTCGTATGCAAATTGTGACGAAGTGAAACGACCAAAACAGGCAGCAACAAAACGTAAGGGCCGGTTGTAATTGCATCGAAATACAGCTGCCTAAACGTGTCCACACCCGGAACGAGCTAACCTGAGCGTGAGCCTTTGCACCGCACGTTAGCTCTGGCGAAATTTTGATAGTCACTGATTTCCTTCAAAACTGCTTCAGTGCATTTATAGACAGATTTGAACTAGTAACGTACAATTCCAGTCACAATAATTTTTTTTTCGCGAATTCATTGAAGTTTGCAAACCGTTTGAGAGGCTGAGAGGATCTACCGCTGTCGTAATATGGGGCAATATAGGACATCGCAGCTCTTGCGACGGGTTACAATACGTTCCGTTCTGTAAAACGGATGCTAAGTTGAACGAACGCCAGCAAACAAAAATAATAATAAAACATACACGCGGAAATTTGTGTGTTTTTCTGGGGCGCCTACTCGGCTTGCCAGTTATACAACATCACCTTACTGGAGAGCGCGGGAAAATTGCAGCAATGTTGGCAAGCAAGGAAACGTGATCATGATGGGTCACGGCCCGGTTTTTTTTATGCCGTCAGTGAGTTAATAAAAGCTTTCCAGTCGCACAACTGTGAAACTCGGAAGTCCTTAAATGTGAGAATCGTGCACCTGCCGTTCCCGATTTTGTGACGTTCGAAAATATCGTCTTAACAAAAGCAAAAAAAAAAAGGAAAACATTAATGGGTAGTTTTGAAGGTGCTAAAACTGACTTCAGCGCTGTCTCAATAGGCACCAAACCAGCAGCTGTAACAACTCGAGCCTCCATTACCGTGTGATATGGCTCCCCAGCCGGTGACGACAACGTTGCCCTCTAGCGGCTGATCCTTGGCGGGAAGACAGACAGCGCCGATGTGCCCCTGGCTCTCGGCAAAGTCAAAAGGAACATCCAACTTGAGCAGAGCTATATTGTTGACCAGGAATCCATACGACTCGTGAATGGCAATTTTTCGCACCTGAGGGCAATGACGAAAACGGTCGATTTATTCTTTACAATCGCATAATTCCCACTGGAGTATTAATTGATTAGTCCGTCCATAAAAATGAGGTATCGAGAGTCGCTGCAAGTGCAGATAATAAACTTGGTAAGCTATCGCTAGCAGACATGTACACGTTACCCCAAAAAAGTAATTAAATGCCGTTACTCGTTACTCCCTAAAATAGTAAATAATAGTTTACTCGTTACCGATTCTCAAAAGGAACGCTTTACTTTACCTCAAAAGTAGCGAGTTACTTTTAACATTACTTTGACGACCAAATACACAACTGCTTTTGTTTTATGGTGTATTGATATTTTTTTCAGTAGCCATTACACTTGAGCAGTAGTTGCCTCACGAAATTTTAATGAGCTTATGTATGCCCGCTTCTTTGCGAGTACATCTCCGGCGAGGCTGACGCCGCCGTCAGCCTCGCCGGTTCTGATCTCGACGCGCTCGAATGAACGCCAGTGTTTTGCTTTCAGCAAGTGCTGGTGAATCTAGAATTTCCCTCTACCATTTGTTCTCTCCGCTTCAAATGTTCGAAGTTCACAATGAGTTATGTGACTTCGCGCGTTGGCAACCTCCGGGTTTACATTCGATCTGTAGTCGATTCCGGATGGTTCAACCAACGAATCGTATTGTGCCCGCTGGGTGAAGGATATTCCCAGCTGTATGTAGAGTTCGACTGATGTGCTCAGCGATAAAGTTCGATATACTGTCATACTGTTTTGTTGTTTTCAGCGTTGCCCATCTGCCTTTGTCGGAATAGACGCATACTCAGGTAATAATTAAAAACGAGTCTGTTTCAATTTTGCATACACGTTACTCGTCAAAAGTAACGAAATACCGTTACTCCTTACATGGCCTTAAAATTAGCTGAGAACGTTACTCGTTGTTTTCCGAAAAAGGTAACTAAATACGTTACTAGTTACCAAAAACCTATACTAGCTAGAAATAACTCGTTACTAGTAACGCGTTGCGTGCATATCTGATCGCAAGTAACGACATCGCTGGACTAGAAGGGCCCTCCACTCCAGTCGCCAGCGTCAAAGCAAGAGGACCGAATTAAGCAGAGTTGTCCGGAATAGGTGTTGTGTTCCCAATAAAAGTGGTTAGTTTAATCATTGCTCGATTAATCTTCTGTCATGGTGTATATGAATGATTGACTGTTATTTTACATTCCACCCCGAAATGTCTTTGTAACTATACTCGCTTTCATCTCCAGAACCTTAGTGAAAACAAAATGTGTTTTTTCGCGGAACGTTGCTAATTTATCGAGTCACGTGTTGAATTAAGATATATGTCGGTGCATTTCATTAGGTCAAATTTATGACATTCTATCAAGACGTAGGCGTTTAAAACGCTAAAAGCATCATTTCCTGCTTCAACGACCAAATCTAATAAGAACTACTTCGCGCAGCGCATTAATTAAGGCTGAAGCCTTCCTTTCTCCCTTGACATGACAACGAGTATAGAGCAAACATAACTTCACCTCTTGATGAACAGAGTGACTAATGGACACTCAGTCGTACAGTATCTCTCGCGCTGCCCTAAACCTCAAAACCAAACTAACACTCTAAAAAAATGCCGTAATTTTATAACGGTGTGATACTTACATAGCGAAGTTGGCTGTACGTGGGCGGGTGATTGAGGTCCAAAAGTCCAGCCTGGACTACAATATCCTTTGGATCTTGCCTAGGAAGGAAAGTACGCTGCTCATGGAATTTTTCTTACCATGCAAACCGTATACGTGCCCGTTTACACAATATGCAGCTGTCACAACGATGTCCGGTTTGATGATAGATCCCCCACAAAAATATGTCTTGGTCTTGAGAGACACCTGCAGTGGAACAGAGTGCCGGGTAAAAGCATACCAACACTTCCACTCTCCTCCCCCTCCCCCCACCCCCCCCAGAAAAGAAAAAAAAAAAAAGTAAATGTGTTCATTATGTGAATTGCTCGTAATAACATGTAAAAAAAAGAAAGACGTTTACAAATCTTTGCCACGCGAAATTAGAGCGCAGCTCTTGAAGAGGGGAGGGGATGGTACGAAGGGGAGGGCATGCCCCTCCTCCTCCTCCGTACAATTCAAATTTGTGTTGCGGTCACGTGGCGTCAGTTTTCCCGCTAAATATAGCGGAGAAACAGAATTTGCTCATGGGTGACGTGACACAAAGTCACGTGACGTCGTTTTCTTCGCTAAATTTTGGGGTAAACTGAATTGATGTTTAGGTCACGTGGCGTCAATTTTCCGCTAAATCTAGCGGAGAAACTAAACTTGTTCATGGCTGACATGACACAAAGTCATGGGACATCATTTTCCCCACTGAATTTAGCGAAAAAATTGAAGTCATGGGACCTCTAGCACCAATTCGATTTCCCGCTAAATTTGGCGGGGCGGTTACGCCGACGCCGGGAAAACCGGAAACGAGCGCCTAAGAGCTGCGCTCTAAAAGCTGAAACACCGCTCCGGCCGGCGCACGGTACTACCTGCGCCGCCTGTCGCCTTGCTCCGCACACACGGCGCACCCTGAGGCCGAGATAAATCATCACTTGCGCTCGCTGCGCCACTGCGCTCTTCCGGCCGTCTGCAAGCGAGACGGCGTATGCGAAAGCGGGCATGTGTGTGGTAGGGCGGCAAGGGGAGGGGGGGGGAAGCAAAGATTAGATTTGTCGTCCCTCTTTTGGAATTGATTTACTTTACTCTATCGCGTAGAATCACGTAGAAAAAACGCTGACTGATGAAGAAAAAATGTTGAAGTATCTCAAATTGCAGCATCGATTATCGTTTTTGAAAGTCACATCAAAAGACGTTGCAGGTTGTTTTTGTTTGATTAAGTGCATGCACAAAGTAGGACATCGTAAAATATAGGCCGAAATCTGTATACCAGATTTAGTCCGGCTCCGAGGTATTTACTTTTTTTAATTTTTCATTGATCACAGCTGTTTAGAAAGACGGTAAGCATATATGTTACTGAGGAGGTTTTGTAACCTTGATTGGAATCAAAAAAGTTCAAGAATATTATTTCTTTATTACTGGGACCACTTGTTTGTTTCAAACAAAACAGGTTGCTGACAAGACACCAGTTTTTTGTTTACAAATTCCTAGTCTTAATAAAGTGGGACAAACAGTCATATATTTGCCAAGAAAAGGAGCTTGAAACTTAATCGAAAGAATATTCGCAGAGGACATTGCCAGACACAAAAGATTAGTAGTCGGCGTGGAAGTTCAACTGCACTATACAAGCAGATTGGGATCAAGGAAGCACAACACAAAAGTATGCGCTGGTTAACGGCGTCAAACAGTGTGTCGCAACCGTAGCATCAAGCTTTGTTCCAATCGGCAGAAGTCCGGCTCAGGGGGTCCTGAGGCGCAGTAATACTTACAATATAAGTTAATACCGCGTCATTCTCCCCTGACACGCGACCACGGCTCTCATCCTGTCTGGTAAGAAATCATAGAGCGCGGCCACGAAGTCTGGCTCGGCCCGAAGCCACTCCCATTCACCTCTCATTGCTTTCCACAAGTTGTGGGCAGCGACGCAGTGGAGGGGACGCCGTGACATGGCTAGCTTGATGCGCCTCCAGACGTGTTCGATGATATTCAGATCGGCTCCTTTTGGGGGCCAAGGAAGCTTCGTCAGGCAGGGCTCCTCGAGGAGATACGAGCGTGACAATGCATTTTCCACTTCGGCGCTTTCTTGAAATGCACTGAAACGCATGTTAGCTGAAAACGTGAACATTGGGCTACACGGCACACGCATCGTGATGGTGGTTCCGTCGGCCAATATTTTCGCTAGCAGACGGCCGGAAGAGCGCAGCGGCGCAGTGAGCGCAAGTGAGAATTTATCTCGGCCTCAGGGTGCGCCGTGTTTACAGAGCGATGCAACAGGCGGCGCAGGTAGTACCGTGCACAGGCCGGAGCGCTGTTTCAGCTCATATTGTCCGCGATAGTACATGTACTTCGAGAAATAACAAAAATACGATCGCCGGTAGCTCAACAGACTCAGGGCGTTGCTTGTTGTCATCACGGTTCTTGCTTCGCTGTTCGGCTTTCTGATCGGCTAGTGGCAATAAGTAAAGCCATCATCGGCTGTGGACCGATAAGATGGGACTCGCGATGCCCTAAGAGTCTGAGGCGTAAGAAACGCATGACATGGCAGTGCCGAGCATCTTATTACCTTTCCGGTGAGTTTAAGAAAAAATCACAATGCAAGAACCATGAGGACATCCCACCCAGAGCTTTCTAGCCTGCCAGTGACCATATAGTTACTCTGCACGTCCGCCTTTCCCTACAGATTAGGATAGGCATAATAATTTATTAACGATGTACGAACGTGATATCTGTATTCCAGGGAGCTGCGCGCAGTCAGACGCATTCACTCCTTCATAATTTCCGAGTAAATTATAAGAAACGACAAAGATGATACGGAAGTTGTCAAAGACTACATTTTGTCGTTTATTTCGTATTTACCTTGTTGGTTAAAGAAAATAATTAATTCACAGCTACCCATTCAGTGTTCCGCTTTCGTTTCGTAAAGACGCCGTCGATCAATCTCTTTACGTTTCGACACGAAAAAGTCACCGTTACGAAAGTGTACGCGTATTATACTCAAGATTATTATTATTATTATTATACATAATACATTATACAGCGTATTATACATTATACATGTACATTGTACATGTACATTATACATTATGTACAGCGTATTACACATTATACATGTACTTTATACATTATGTACAGCGTATTACACATTATACATGTACATTATACATTATGTACAGCGTATTACACATTATACATGTACATTATACATTATGTACAGCGTATTACACATTATACATGTACAACAGTAAAGCACAAATTGTAGCCTCTTATCGGACAAGCAGACGCCTGAAACTGCGTTAAAACAACGCCCGCGATGCCCGTTATAGTACGCTTACCTGCCAGGGAAATTCACCTTCAGTGGCATTACTCCCTTTAAGAAGAAACCGTCCACCTTTGCCAAGGCTTGCACCACATCTGTCGCCTGGAGTTTGAGGGGCTTGGAACATAAAGGAAATGATGAATTGGCCTAAAGCTATTCAATATTTAACATATGTTTTAAGTTTTAAGCGCACACTTCGGCAAAATGTATATCTCACTGCTATTCACGCTGGGTGCACATCCTTCCAGTGCTTAAAGTCTCCCGTAAGTTGAGGGGGTCCCTACAAGAAGCAGGGGGTGGGGAGGGGGGGGCTCTGACGAGATGTACTAGATGCACATAAAATAAACCCCACTGCTGACTCTGCCCACGCTGTACCTGGAACCCTCAAATTGCTAATCCCCAAATGTCACATCCCTGAAAACAAGCTATTTTATTGCAAGATATGATTTTGATTTCACTAATGCTGGGGCTGTGGAGGAGGGTCTCAGACCATCCGTTAAAATCAGTGGGGGTCCGAGACCCCCTGAGACCCCCCAGACTTTAAGCCCTGCATCCTTCACTCTAAAACAGGTTGGTTCGTCTTCTACTTTTTCGCAAAAGAATCTGTAAGCTTTCAGAAACCCCCATTCGATCGCTCGCCATATTATGCTGAAATTAGGATTTGTGGCTGCTCTTCCGCTAGAATTTCTTCATTCCTGAAACGCTAGCGTATGCAATTGCGCACTGTCTCACACAGATACAGATGCTGTAGGTAGATCACCTTTCTTTCGTAACATGTTACATCAGCCGCGGGCAGATCGATCATTATTTTAAGCGGACAATGATATATCCCTTTGCCGCAAACTTAGCCATGAACTAAAATTAGTAGAAGTGTATTGTTTAGAGGAAACATAATACAGAAGTATGGTCTGTTTCCCACGAGGGATAATTTTCGTCACCCTAATCTCGCACCATCGGCTTTTTGCAGTCAATAATAGTTTGGCCGAGGCTACATCCACGCGCGGGGACGTAGCCAAGTCGGGAGGAAATAAGGCTCCATCCACGCAAAAGGTCACGTGACTTATAATATAAGGGCACAATTTGTTTTTATGTACGTATTATGCTTTTTATGCGTAAATAGAGGATATAAAAATAAATAGGTTAGGTCGTATTGTTGTATCAAAGGTAATATGTCACGTGACCCTACAAATTTTTAGACAATTTATAAATTTTTTACTGTTTTCTAAGACCAATAGTAAATATCATGCGTCATAAAAATAGTATCCAGAGATATCGTTATAGTTATGTTGTCCAGGAGTCACACACGCGTGTGGGCGGCTTGCGTGCCATTCGTGCATGTGGGCGTGGAGCGATGTGGTGTGGGCTTGGTTGGCTGGGTGCGGGTGCGGCCTCCGGCCCTACGGGGCCTTACCCCATGTGTGCATCGCTGCCAAGGCGAAGCAGTGAGGCTTTGTCGTCTGTGTGGTTGGCTTGATTCGAGGCGTTTTAGTGCGAGCTTATGTGCATGGCCTCCTAATAGTTTTCGACAGTTGATGGGGTAGCCAGCTTCGATTATTATCTCATAAATGTGCTGACTATACGATTGCATTATCGCCTTTGATAACAATAGGGACTAATCGGGAAAGCGGCGAACACAACAATGGCTTGCCACACCGTGTGGTACCTTTTATATTTATTAACAGAAAAAAACGGCATCGCCATGAGGCAATATTGCAGGGTGTGGGTTACACACGAACATTTTTCAAAACACAAGTAGTACACACACACACACACACAACACACACACACACACACGCACAAAGCACTTTTCTATGAATCATACATAAAATGAAATAAAACATACTATCTATAAAAATATTACACAATAGAACAATTAAAGAAACAAATTTGCCGCAAGCCCATTTTTCGGCAACCCATTCAATTGTTCGATGGTTTTCGTAAAGAAAGAAAAAAACATAGGTGTCGGTATGGCAAGAGAATCGTCTGACTTTCTTGGGGTGATCTCCTCTTTCGGACACACAAAACTGTTCATGTAAAAAAGTATATCCGTTAGTTAATAGTCTATTGTTGTAAATATCATCTAGCAATTCCAACCGAAACAACTTTCTACGCTCCCTGAGTTTCTCCAAGTGTAGGGGAGAACCACCATCTAACACCCGCCAGGCGGTGGGTGTCAGATTTGTAGCGTCTGCTTGTCGTTCTTTTGCCTTTATTTCTCGACTGCCACGAAAAGAGCATGAACTGTGGAATTTCAGAACTAAAGCACTTCTTCGAGGTGCACCTACGTCGTTTGTAAATCTTCGTCGTGCAAGTCGAGCGGCTCACTCGAAGCAGCGTCTCAGCAGAGACTGTCTCAAGAAAGCGCTGTCAAAGGTAGCGCTCAATCTTAAATCGCGTCTCACGCGCTCGCGCGCTCTAACCTTGACAGTGTTTTTTAGTCTGTCTGAGACGCTGCATTCGAGCAAGCCGGTCCTGGGCAGCGGTCCTTCCCTGCGCTTTTCTCTTCCAAACTGCCCCCCCCCCAAAAAAAAAAAAGATAGTTTTTTTTTGTTTTTGTTTTTGTTTTTTGCGGAAACGCACAAGAGCAGACGTTGTCATCGCGATGTAACGAGAAATGATTTAGCGATGCGAGGCGTCCGCCCGAAAATTCGGAAGATCTAACACAGGAATGAAAACGAATCATGGTGAACTCTATACCCCTCCTGCTGTGCTCGTGGGATAAAGAATTACCTTGCTGAGGCAGCTTCATTTTGTCACCGCGAGTAAAGCCTAGCTCCACTTGTCTCGAAGTGTCTTAATTCACGTCTTTTATTTACATTAGAATCACTTCGAAAATTAAAACAATATATACAACACTTATTTACCGCATAGCAATAGATTTGCAACATAACATTGACTTATAAAATGGTTACGGTACCCTTTCAGACGGACAAAATAATTACAAGGTTGACAGAAGACATGGTAATCAGTGAGGCTCCACTCGAAATCCTCGGACTGGAAGTGCGCCGAGCACACCACGCTATTCTTTGAGGGGTCCAACCGCTTCCCTGTTCAGTGCCTCAACCCATCGGTTGCGACACACGACGTCTCGGGAAACTGGGAGCATATTCGGAAGCGATATGTATTAATTTGTGAAGTTTCATCAGCAAAGGGTGTACGCACTCACCGATGAGACGAAACACCAGTGGGCGGCTTTTTCAACCGCTCGGACCGATTACTGCAATTTCCTACACTACACAATCTCATCGCGGTTAGGAAACTCCAGCAGACGATTCGTCCACAAAATCAAGGGCGACAAAATTACTTTCAAAAAGTAATTAAATTACATTACTAATTACTTTTCTGAAAACTGCAAAAATGTAATTAAATTACATTACAAATTACCGCAGACTAAATGTAATGACATTACATTACAATTACTTTCCAGAAGTAATGAAATTACTTTGAAATTACTTTGACATTACTTTTGAATACCTTGAGGCAGTAATTCGCGCTCATTTTATTTACCGTATACACCAACGCAGTGTTTACAAAACAAGCCCTCGTTTGCCCACACAGCGCGTGTGCAGGAACCAGATCCGGGAGAAGCGAGGCGCTGCGCATGCGCAGTGCCGACAGCAGCGCCACCGCAGTGATGTGACGTCAAAGAGCTGAGTTGGTCTATATGTACCAAAACTCAGATCTTCCTGTTTACACCGCAACAACCTTATGTGCCTCGAAGTGAACCATACTGAACAGTGGTTTTGCTGGCGCACACGGCATAAGTGTTAAACATGATGAATAGCTTCTTTAGATGTGACTCAGAAAGACAGTCGACTCACCGGTTTCGCTGTTCATTCAACGGTGAAGGTTCTTACTAAAAGGGTGATATGTTTCCGTCTTCCTGATTTAGAAGTTGTAGTCCGAGTCAGTTTTTTAAGTCGGGCAATGGCAGCTCGTTCTTAGTCGTCACGTGAAACGTTTCCCTTCCGCCTCGGACACAATCTAATTCTATTCTCCCAAGAGCCTATTCTCGGTCATTCCTTTCAAGGAGCATTTTTCCCAAACACCCGAAGAGCCCAAGTTTTTGTGCATTGTCACACAAAGGGCCTGGATAATTGCTAAGCAGAAGCGTCGCCAGTTGAGGAATGGCGCGAGCTTCCTAAATTGTGTACTTTCCCAACAAACGGGGGGCGATATCTGCCTGTAGGCTTATTCCCGAATAAACTTCCCAAGGGAAGGCAGCGAGGCATACCGCGAGCGGCACCTGCTTTGCTCGAGGACGCACGAAACGTTCTGGGGCTTTGACAAGGCATTTTGGAATTACCTATTTATTCCGGTCGTTTGTTGTTCACAATGGTCGAAGCTTACGGTTTGACCTTGCTTGACGAAAGTCACAAGGCTGGGGATCTGTTTGTCCAGTCCTCTCAGGTTTTAAATTATGTTTAACTCGCTGGTGATGTGCCCGTCGCCTCGTAGCCTATGAGCCGTTCATCCGTAAGCTGACGCACTGTCAGCTTAGGGATGAACGGTGGAAGCTACGTGTTTGTTGGAGCAGTCACACGTCTATCGTCCGCCACGTAACCACGCTCTCGTTCACACCCACGCGCAGAGAAAGGGACGGGACAGCTGATTAAAGGAAGGTGTTTGATTGGTTTTGATTAGCTTGCAGCTCCCACCGCACTGTCAGCTGAGGGATAAACGAAGTATAGTATCGTCCTGATGACGCGACGCCGTGAATCTGTCGTGCCTGGAGTTCGTAAGCCGTTGCCTTCCAGCGATGTCTACACGTAAGCTTTTCTCCTTCGCCTTTCCAGCCTTCCTTCGTGCATCTGTCCAGCTCTTCGTACAAGGCTTTGTGCTCAGGTGGCCGTCGTTTATTTCCTCCGATGCTCTTTCACAACATTTCACCATGCAAAATAATTTTCTCTTATTTTTTAAAGCTTGCAAACGAACTTTCTAATTTAGGACAAAAGTAATTTCAAAAGTAATGAGTAATTTTCTCGAAATTACTGCCTCAAAGTAATTCATTACATTACTAAATTACTAGCCTAGAGAAGTAATTCATTACATTACTCATTACTCCAAAAAGTAATTTAATTACTGTAATTCCATTACAGTAATGTCATTACTGCCATCTGCTTGTATGCATGTCCAAGACCTCTTTCGTTTGGTGCTTTGTGGTTTCTCTGTCGGTCAACCTAGGTCAACCTTCCTGCTGTCTTGATAAGGGAACAAAAAAGTTGGTAGGTGTTGCCGGGTTCACATTCTGGCCTTGCCAAGTGCGGGAATTTCTCGCAACCCACTTGTGTGTGTGTGTGTTTTTTTGTTTCCTTTTGTGTTCGAGTGCGCGTCCTTTTATGCCTCGGGCTTGTATGCTTTTGTGCGGTTGTCGGTATAGGTTCAAAGCTAGGGTACACTGTGCAGTGCACGAGGAGGTCGCTTGAATTGTGAATGAGGTCTGGGATATGCATACATAAGGCGGGGATAGTTGTTTAATAAAGTTCAAGCTGTGTTAGAGATTTCGTTGTCCCGTCCGTTTTTTATTGTTCCTGCATCTCATGGTTTCTGTGCATGTTTTTTTTCTTCGTGTCTCGGGATTGAGTACGAAAGTATTTCACACCCCCTAGTTTCCAGTTAATGGCGATCATTGCTTGTCAATACATTTGACCCACCAATACAAATGCACTGCGATTTTCTTCATGGATATACATAATTGGCTGTGCTAAAGCTTGGTCGACGGCTAATTTGTATATAACGAGTGACTAAAAATAATGTACATGTACTCGTTCCAGAAACATTCGAGTACGTAAGGACATTGCGTCACCCCTCAATACGACAAACCATGAAACTTAACACAATATAAATAAATTAATAAAATTTGATGACTATGAACCATATGCATGATTATTTACGATTTGCCTCAAACTGTATAATAAACTATATGACCGCTGGCGCATTTATATTGCTCCCCGGATGCCAAAGTTTAGTTAAAAGAAGGAAAAAGGTCACATGCCTTACTTGATGCCGAACAAGACGAATAGAAATATTGGGATGAAGTTGTAAGGTATTCATATCCTATTTCGACCTATAGGTCACACAAATCTCGTTCTCCTTCCGACGAGACTGTATTTGTTGCGACGTCCGAGCGTGAAAAAAAGCATATAATTTTTCCTCTCACTCCCACTCACCTCTTGCCAGACTTCGCTAACATCGGCAATGGAGTGAAGAATGCGAATGTAGTCTTTTCCGCCTCTATCACGCCACCACTGCTCAGTCATTTCTGGATTAAACTTCGAAGTGAGCAAATATTTGAAAAGAGCGAAAGTACGCAGGCAACCTTATTCTGTTGCAAGTTTTTGTAGTTGTCGAGGGGTGAGTGGTTGGAGGGGGCGAGGGGAGTGCGGTTTATGGGCTTGGTTCACGTAACTTGACGGGGTTTTCTATTGTCTTTTCGGGTACTGGCCGAGACTCCTGAAAAACCGTCCATCGTGTACATACGGTCGTGCCATGAGTGCCAACGACGTAAGAAGCCTCCGACGAAGCTAGCAGGACTTCTGCAGACGATATCTGCCCCGGCTACACTCTTCCAGTTGGTCGGAATGGATTTACCTGGGCTGTTCCCAACACCGACGCAAGAAACCGGTGGAATATCGTCGCGACCGATTATCTTACATGATACGCCGAGACGAAAGCCCTTCCGTCGGGAACAGCCGTTGAAGTCGCGTAGTTGTTTGTCGAGTCCAATCCGCTTCGAGACGGCGCAACTAAGTGCTGATCACATATCGGGGATAATCTTTCATGGCACAGCTGACTCAAGAGGTTCTTCGGCTCAGTTACCAGCAGCCATCGACGAACCATCGCTTATCATCCGCCGCAAACAAACGGGCTAACGGTGTGGCTCTAAAATACTATTACTGACATGATCTCCTTGTACGTCGACGTAGAGCACAAGACGTGGGACGAGGTGTTGCCGTACGTTACGTTTGCGTACAAAACAGCGGTTCAAGAAACCACGGGAATGACGCCGTTCCAACTTGGTACACGCCCGGACGGTTACCACGATGCTCGACGCCATGCTGCCTCACTTACCAACCAACGATGGCAACGACGACGCTCAACTGGTCTCCCAACGCGCGGAGGAAGCTCGTCAACTGGCAAGAACCAAGATTCAAGAGCAACAGCGAGTCGACGCACGCCGGTATAACCCCCGTCGGCGGGACGTCCACTTTCAACCCGGAGACCGGGTATGGGTATGGACACCGATACGGCGCCACGGTATCAGCGAGAATCTTCTCAAACGCTATTTCGTACCCTACAAGGTCATCCGACGCCTCGGCGATCTGAACTGCGAAGTTCTTCTCGACAGCACGCGCCCATCTGCAAGACGCCAGTCACGACCCGAGGTGGTTCACGTCGTCCGTCTCAAGCCGTATTACGAACGATAGAACTTTGGACTCTCGTCAAAGAGTAAACTGTGAAGTGTGGCTCGCGACTCCGCTGCCCTTTTGTTGTAGATTTGTGGTTTGGTTTTGTACTGCATCGGGACGATGCGCATTTTTAAAGGGGAATAATGCCGCGCGCGCAGCTGACGAGTAGGCAGCGCACTCGTGGCCTAACGGTTATCGCGCTTGCCTTCCACGCAAAAGCCAAGGTTCGATGCATGACCGCGGGTAAATATTA
This sequence comes from Ixodes ricinus, assembly GCA_037355805.1. Classification (NCBI taxonomy): domain Eukaryota; kingdom Metazoa; phylum Arthropoda; class Arachnida; order Ixodida; family Ixodidae; genus Ixodes; species Ixodes ricinus. Next base: position 25,979 of record JAZHYW010004991.1, read on the forward strand.
CAGCAGGAGCGGTTAAGGGCTAGGTTCCCGAGGATCGTGTCCGGTACAAAACACTTGTCGACAAAAACGCCTCTGGACAGCTACCGCCATCTATAAGCGACGGCGGCAAGTACACAACCAGTATGGTTGCCGCCGTCGTGGTAGATGGCGCTACGGTGCCTATAGGGGGTAGGTGTGCCGAGGAGAAGACCAAACGCACGCCACCTGTTCATGACGCCGCGCGATGGCGCCACGCGCGAGGGTCCCGGTCGCTCGCACGAGGAACGGAGCAAATGCGCAGTTTTCGCGCGGCCCGAAAATCCTCCTCACGATGTAGAAAGGTGAATTTTTGCTCAAGGATACATTTTCCAATTCGTGGCAATACGGTGGAATTCAGTTAGCTCAATTACAATTACAACTCTTGCCGCTAACCTAGTTCAGATTTCCTGCAGGAGCGTTTTTCACCGACAGATAACAAAGTTTATTTTTTCAAAGTTTGAACAGCGGACTGAGGCATGAACAGTGGTGTCAAAAGTGTTGGAAAGGTTAATGGGTGACAAGTTGGTGGGGGGGGGTGAGAACTAGCCTGCACCACTGCCCCCATTCTGATGCCACTGTACATCTTGCAAATACCAGCAAAATACAACTAATTATATGATATAGCAACAAGGCCATACTTGTGGCATGAAGCAAAAAAGATTGTCTGTGTTTGTCGTCTAAGTTAAATACCTCCAGATCCTGGAGCAGTAGATGAGTTTATTTGAGGCTCAGGTAGCCTCCAGTTTTTCTGGAGTAAATGTCCATCAGCAACAGTCAGCATGACACTCAAAGCACGATTCAGTTTCTAACAAAATGGGAAATATCTTGAGTCACAACACATGCCGCATTTTCAAGTGGGCTTTTGCTTGCCTTGCGCTTTCACGAAGCGAGTTTCTTCCCTTCACAAGAAAGTGAAGGCGCATGATAGCGTAGAACTTCACAACCTGGTTTGTGAGGGAACGCTTATGTGTGTCACAACCTATGAGGGCAGGAGGCCTCAGCTGCAGGAATGACGAGAAGTCAGCAAGGCTGCTTTTCTTCAATTGTTTTAGGCTGAAGCAATGTGTGAAGGTGTCCTCCAGTGACGACACGAGCTTGTTGAGATCATTTGACGGGTACAGTAAGCCTCCCATCGACATGTGAGTTGTCACTGATGCCTCAGCTGGATGGGGAGCTCCTTAGGCATCAACAGAAGGCTGAGGCATCCTTCACATTTGCATTTAGTTACAAACTTTCTGGCAACATACCCCGCAACATAGTAAATGAGCCTTGAGTCGCTCTTTTCTGTCACTAGGGAGCTGTGATCAAGTTCACAGTCACTCAACACTTCATGTGCTGCTTCCAAGTTCCCTATATCTAGCAACTGGTCTACTTCTTTCTGCGTGGTCTTCTCCCGAACACTGGAGTCGTCAATGCATAGCAGACTGCTCAGCAGCCCAGACGAGACGTTTGCAGAGTCGGGAGACTTTGCAAGGTTCATAAAACTCAGGGTGTTGAGGGATAGCAGGAACTGCACGGGCGTTGGATGGTCGTTGCTCCCTGACATTTGTCGCACGACCCCGAAGAGTTGTTCCAAGCTATCCTGGCTCATTCTTGACGTCATTAGGAACCTGAAGCCCACTTTCGATGTCAGGTACTCTAACAGAGAAAGAGTGCTGGAGATAGTCACCCTAAGCCCTTCAGCTGTGCTTGCAGATAAAAAGCCATTTTTACCTGCAATTCTTTCCCAGTCATCCAAATACAGGAGAAACGCAGACAGCTTCTCCGCTTTCAGTCTGTTGGGGCGCAGAGCAGCAGCAGAAAACCTTGATGTCATGATGCTGATGAGCTCCTGCATCAACTTCACGAAGGCAGATGTTGGATCAACAGATCCATGCTGGCACTCGATGTCTTCCTTGTACAGAAAAAGTCCACGTCGAACTTCGTCCGAGAAAAAGCGAAATGCATAATTAACACGCATCTTTTCGAAGCCATTAGGCTTCACTACCGCTTTGGTGACGTGCGGCATGGCCTTCAACGCGACTTTGCTCACTTGATCACATTCCCATGCAGCTTCAACATGCCGGGCTGACACTTTTCCCTCAGGTGTTTGGAATGGGTGTTGCAGAGCGTTGTTTCGGGCATTCTTGATCAAATGAGGGAAGTCCGAAAGGAAGTGCAAATGGCGAGCAGGGTCAGTGGGGTGGGCAGTCTTGCAAACAACTCGTTGTGCTGTCCCAGAAATCCCAAAAATTCGCCACATACTTCGGTTCCAGCTTGCTGCATCAGTCGTTACAAAGTCCACGAACAGAGAAGCATTCTCAGCCATTACGACAGCTTCAATGATGATGCGTGCAAGCAACTCGGCCTTTACGTTTCCCCTTGATGCAAAGACACCGAGTACCTGGTGCCATTTCCCTTTGAAGGGCTGAAACAAGATGACAAGACCATGATCCGCTGGTACAGAGCTCATGTCGTTTGATGTGAAGTCACCCAAGTCAACAAAGCCTGCCACCTTTCCACTGTGATCAACTGCCAAGTTCTCCGACAGCTTTATTTCATCAATCAGGATGCCACCATGTCTTTGTTGGACCTCCATTCCCTTGCATTTTTCACGTATGGCTGAGAAGACAGTCTTGCTGAATCCAAACCCACTTCGAAATGAGCGAATGTACCTCTGAAGGCAGGTGCGACCTGGGAGAAGCATGATTTTTTCTTTGCGTATGTGCTCATACAGTTTCTTGCTTTTCATCCGCATAATCAGGCACTCGAGAACCCACTCGCTCTGGTATTTAAAACCTTTGGAGCTTTTTCGTTTTGAAGCAGCGAGGCATGCCATTACCTGCAGTTGTTGCTTGGGCGAGAGATCCTTGACTTTGGCCTCTAATGCAGATGCCTCAACTTCCGAGTTCTTCACCCTCATCCTCTTCATTTCAACTTCAAGCTTCATCAGCCTCTGCTGACATCTTTTAAGTCTTGCTGTCTTGAGCTTGATTCTGTAGGAGTGCTTAGCGGTGGTGGGGCGATTGATCCTTCTTCGTTGATACGAGAGCTGGTTCAGGAGCAGCTTCCTCGCATAGCGACAATGTACGCAAGACTTCAGCGTTGATCGACTGACGCCAGCACATTTTGCACTAAAATGGCTACTGCCATGGGTCTTGTGCTTCATCTTGAAAAGGAGCAACTGGTACCTCTGTTCAACTTCAATCCCTTTGCAGGGGTCAACATATCTGCTTCCCTGAGGGTGGAGCTGGCCTCAGCAACAGTGTGCAGTGTGGACTGCTGCACAACAGTTCCTTGGACAGACACACGGGCATGGATAACAGGGCCGCACACGTCAAACACAACGACTTTGTTCAGCGAGATGCTCGGGCCGTCTCTTGCACAGACAGAGAAGGCAACAGTCGTTCGCGAGTCTCCCACGGCGTGCAATGCCCACAGGGTGCTTGGCAAGGTGCACTGCTTCAAGCTTGCGACCAATGCATTATCCGGCTCTCCACTGGAAGACGCCAAAGTTTCCTCAAGAGTAGAGCCGCACTCGAACGAAGAACTAGGCGGTGACGTACCTGCACGCTGCGATCTGTCAGCAGCCTTGGCGCGCTTAGACAAGCGAGCACCTGCGGAATTCCGGCTCTTTCTTTTGGTAGGGAGACTCGTCGAGAGGTACGTGGGGGCGTTCGGCAGGATTGACGGAACAGCGTCTTTCGTCAAGCACGGGCAGTCTCTTGCAAGCTTGACTATCTCTCCATTGATCACATGGGTGAAGTGCCGCACGACGAACTGTTCTTCGAAGTGGCGCTCGCAAACCACGGAGTGAGGCTGAAGTTTTTTGTCGTCGCGCCGAAGCGCAAGCTCCCATTTCCGAAAGAGATCCGGGTCCTTGGGGACAGAAAACAACGACACCTTAGGTCCTTGCCTCGTTGATTTATAGCCTGACTTGCACAGAGGCGCGAAGCAGCTAGTGTCCTTCCGAACTTTCATTTTAAAAGCGGGAGAGCACCGTAAATAACGCCGACAAGCACAAATGAAACGCCTCACGCCATGGAGGACGCCATACCGCTATGAACGCGAAGGAGCGCAGGCGCGAGGTGCAGGGGAGACGGAGGACCGCCGGGCCGCCGGGCGCCGGGACCTCGACCGCAGCGCCACTTTCGTTGTCATGAAGCGGCGGCGCGCCTAACTTCCCGAGACCGCCGAGCGCTCGGCACACCTACCCCTATAGGCACCGTAACGTCACCGACACTTATAAACATGGCGGCCTTTTTGCTGAATGGATGGATCCGAGGGTCCGTAACCAAATCGAACTTACTCGCGATGAGAAGCTCGCTAGGGGCGCTTCTGTTTTCCCCATGCACTATGGGTAGTGCATAGTGCTACCCACACGGTTATGTTTTAATTTTCATAGTGCATGAAGCTTGGCATTGCACGTACTTGCACCAGCAGAGGAAGTTGAAGTACCCTCACTCTGGGGTGGGAAAAAATTCCACCAGGCGGCGATACCCAAACTTCTCGACGCTCATATATGAAACTTGCATGGTTACGAAACAAGTTGTGAAAATATATACAGGACTTGTGCGCTACGTAAACGCGTCAGGTTCGTGGTCATTTCGACTTGCTTTTAACTTAGGAAAACATTCTATGGCGTGAAATGTAACGTGCAGAACGAACGCGTTCAGTATAGGAAAGGCACCACAATGCCTTTAATGTGACGTCAGTACAAGGCATTTAGAGGAAAGCGAGTAAAGAACACAAGCGGCGTAGCTATCTTAAATTTTACTTTTGCGTGTCATGACCACGGACTATACGAGTAGTTTTGATGAGGTAGTCTCGGTTTCAAAATAAAGACATGAAAAGCAGGTGATTGCTCGTTTGCCAGTGCTACTGCTAACAGTGTCGCGCTGTCTACATCATTCATATTGTTCAGGAAGCCTTTCTGTTACGATAAAAATACTGCGCATCATATTTGAAACATTAAAAAAACTGCAACACGAAACAACTGTTCCTCAGTATATGAAAGATAAGCCGAGTCCATCTCAAACCACTAAATAATGTCTACGTCTGTAGATACTTTTATACGCTGAGTATGTTTCGTATCTTTCTCTATTTCATTTTTTCAAGGAATGAGTGCTATGTTATTTTTTATATCCCTAAAGTGATTAAGTGTACGTCCACTCCAGAACAGATGCACAAAACAAAACAAAAGAAAGCTTCCCTCGACATAATTGAACATGAAAGTGTAATTAAAAAAAAAACAAGCTGAATTGCCAGGCACGACGGCGGAAAAACACGAATAGGCAGCTGTAACATACTTTCCGCACATACGTTGTGTGTCACTTTATCATAGTCCTACTTCAACGTTTTTTGTTTACCCTAAAAAGCTGAAGTGCACAATAAGGCAAAGCAAACCGGCCCATTTAACAAGCGGTCGCCGGTTGACCTCACTGCAAGCTCTCTCAGCACGGAAAAAAACATAAGGTTGGGAAGAGAAATTAGAGCTTGGGGAAAGGAGGTTATAAAAGGCCGAGGGCGGAGGAGGAGGAGCGAACAGCAGAGCTTGAAAGCACCAAGTATTAATTTACCAAGAATGGTGTGCCCATATCTATCGGGCGGTAATGATGCGCCACCTAGCCTAGAAAATTTGTCCCTGAACTTCTGTTCTCATTAGAACTTGTAAACAATTTATTTTGTGTTCAATTTTGCTCTTCCTATGATCTCTATGCAATAGTGGCAACGATGAACCAGTTTCCTAGCTCATTGTTGCCAGATGGTTAAATTTGTGTGGCCGAAAACTGCATAGAATCATTGAACGTAATGGTTCTTGTGGTGTGCGAGCAGAATGAGACGAAATTGAGTATTGTAACGTTTTCTTAGGACAGCTCTTTTGCAGGTTGAGGCAGGTTCAAGAGCCCTATGATTCTGCAATTTTACGTGTTTTATTATAGTCATACATTTTCTTACGTATACATTGATGTCATTTTTACAATAGTGTAGGAATCCTATATTTGCAAAAGGTTTCACTAACGAACGTTTTGTTTATTAAAACACTTATTCGCTTTGTAACAACTAATATCGCTTTGCATTATTTTACAGAACCGGTCCGCCATCTTGGCAAGTTTCCTGCCAGTTCACGAGAAACAGGAACTGCTGAAGAAATTTGACGAGCTGAACGGAATCAGCGGGCTTTTAAGTCCGCGACCTGAACCTAGAAGGAACGATTGCTTACTCTCAAGAAACGCAAACAAGAAATACATATTTGGGATTACATAAACATTTTATTCCTTACGTGAGACCACTATCATTTTTATCAAGTCAGGTGGGCGTGTCCTAATTAGGGCTGGGCGTCGATTAAAACGTTTAACCCGATTAATCGCCACCCTTTAATCGATTAATTAATCGATTAATCGGCCTCGTTCATTTTCAAACAAAATCCAAAAAAAGCTTTTTTTATGTTGGATTCGTGACAAACGGCGGAATATACCATTTGGATTTCGAATCAGCCTCCATGTGTAGTTGAGAACAGTTCAAAGACACTCACGCACACAGGTTGTTACTTCAGCTGCATGAGGAAAAGAGGTTCGTTGATATTTTTCGGTAAGAGCGACCTCCCTTGATTTTTATTTATTTATTTATTTATTTATTCAATACGCCTTTCAGCGCCCAAAGGAATTACAGAAAAAGTGTGTGTGGGGGGGGGGATATACAGCCAGAGAAAGCAATAAACGAACTCTAGGTTTGTGACATAAAGTGTGCTAGTGACAAGAACAAGAAGAATAGTAAGCTTTATACAATTATTAATACATTTGACATATCAGGAGATAAGGTACAAGCACTCTTCAATAAGTCTGAAAAAAAAACACATTGTTGGATGATACCATGACAAGCGACTCGGGTAGACAGTTCCATTGATGAGTGGTAAGAGGAAAAAAAGAGTGTTTAAAGATATTAGTGCGGCACGAATATTCGCGAACCTTATTTTGATGATCTACCCTGCGTGATGTGAGGTAGCTGAAGAAACGATCCCCTGTTGATGCCCGTTTTGTTATTATAAATGTTATGAAAGAGTTTTAAACGTAAAGCGAATCTTCGGCATTTTAGCGGCTGCCAACCAGGACAGTCTTTTTGGAGACTCGACCTTACAGTATAATGGTTCACAATAGCCTCTGCTGCGCTAAACAGACACTCGAACGGCGTTGAAATAAACGGGACACGTGTAACCTACTGCAATTGTCTGGAGTTACAAATCTCGTCCCTACAGCTTACTTTACGCTAAAATTTAGCCTAAAGTTTGCCTTTCCTACAGGTGTACTAGTTCGTCCATGTCTGCGTTCTGCGTGGTGAAAGCGCTGAGTTCTTACCTTTTTAGGTTCGCCAAAATTGTACCGATTAATCGGTTAAAAACGTTAATCGCGATTAAATAATTAATCGATTAATCGGTAGGTTAATCGATCAATTTCCCAACCCTAGTCCTAATACGAACTGTACGGTTAGTACGGTGACCAAAGCCCAAGGGTTTGTATACATAATTTGCAGCAATGGTGCTGCCGGCACAAGAAGGACGATCCCATTCTTCAGCTGCGCCCTTCTGCAACAATTTTTCCCTATTCGTTATCACTGCTGTTCTGTCGGCAGAAAACGTATGAGACAGGCTGAGATGAATCGATTTGCAGTGATCAGGGACTATCAAAAAAGAAACTGGCGAATTGAGCATAGATATTATGGAGTCATACATTCACACTAGATGGCTCTCCCATGTTGTTGCCCCATGCCTGCAACAAGTGCAGTATGCGCGTGAGGGTACGTTTGACAGACTTGCATGCAAGGACCCTTTTCAAAAGTGAACGAAACAGCACTGTCGGCCGCCAAAATATGACAGCCTCGATAGCGTCAGATAATCAATAAAATAGAAAAAAACACGATTTTCTAAGAACCAAACAAATCAAAGTGTTTTTTTTAAATTTAAGTCGGAGTAGTTTTTTTAAATTTAAATATAATTAGTTTGTTATATATCACTAACTAGAAAATAAGGATTCTTTATCTCTATATGCATTTTTAAACTTGGCAGACTGACTGATCAATTCGTCCGTTCACTGTTGACAATGCCGGAATATTTACTATAAATCTAAAGTAGAGGTTCTTTAACTTTTTATTGCTATATAACACCCGCCATTCTAGAACTAAAACAGCTTAAAGGGCATCTCAGCCTAAAATTGGGGTCGTTAGTTTCATACAAAAACCTTGTGGCAGGTGCCAGGACCGGCTCGGGGAAGTGTCCACGAAAATTCTCGTATTGCAACTCACTCGATAAGCAGAGCCGTGACGTAACAGGATCAGGATGCCGTCACCTTAGGGCTCTCCTTCCTTCGCCCTCCTCGGTCCTGCCTCCTGTCATCGCTTGGGTCGCGTCACGTCGCTCTGGCGCATCTCCGGCTGATGACTATCAGCATTATCAGCAACAGCGCGTTCCAAAGAAGGACAAAAAGAGAGGGCACATAAAAGGAAAAATAACAGTTATGACTTACAAGTAACGTTTCTTCTTCTACTTCTTTGCAAGAAAAATGACCAGAAAGAAAACAACGAAAAATCACCTTGGAAATGTGCGCTCATCACATTAACTGCGCTTATAACATCACATTGACCTCACATTGAAACGGATACACGTGTCATCGAGTCGCGCGGTCTTCTCTGCCTCAGTAATTTCTCTAATTAGATGCTCGCCACTTCGCGCCAATGCAATGCATTTTATTAAAGGTTGTCTGGTCAAATTTTGTATTCGAGAAACCAATTGAATATCATTGTTATTGCCTCGAGACGGATCGTACGTGCAATATCTGAATTTTGTATGCCCCTCTGCGTGAGTAATTGAATTTATGCTGCTCGAATCGCATTCTAGCGTAAACGCTGCTTTCGTTGGCAACATTGAAGCTCTGACGTCACAAAACACAAAGCGAGCATTTTTGTCTGCTTCAGCGTGCTTCGTTTTTCTTGTTGTGCTCGACTTGTTTCGTAGTTGGGTGAGATTTTTGTTGCGCGGTTGGGTGCCACAACCACCGGGCAGCACATGCGAGCCAAGACATGACGTTCCACACTTTTCCGCGAGACGTGCAGTGACGAGCGAAGTGGATCGTCGCCGTGCATAGGGCCTAGGTTCCCGTCAAGATCGAGATCCCGCTTATGCAGCAATCATCTCACAAAAGAGAGCTACGAGCTGAGCTCTAAGCGGACAGGAAGGCTCGTAAGCTGAGGTGTGATGCTGTGCCAACGATAATAAACTACGTCCATCCACTCCTCGCCCAAATCAGATTAATCAATTTGATTATGCAGCGAAACCCAAACCAACAGCGAGGCCACCTGGAAACGATACCAGAAGTTGTATTCAGCGGCGTCTCAGAGGGAGGGGGGGGCACGGCGGGAGGGGGTGGGTCGCGGCGGGCTATTGCCCCGGTCCACTGACCCTCGCGACGCCACTGGTTGTATTTAGCATGCGTTCAGCCCGATTCTGTTTGACCCGCGTGTGAAAATGGAGCGTGACTACGATTCATCAAGCTCGTCCAAGTCAAGTGACGACATGCATTTGAACGATTCGCCGTTTGTTTTCGACCCGCGGACATCGCCTCTGAGGAGCGACCCGCAGCCTCATCACCGATCCAGTGGATCCGCTGACGTGTACCCAGATGCCGCTTCGTGTACTTAGGTGCCGCTTCAGAGGAGAAATCTGCATCCTTTGCTTTGCAAGCGCCCCTAGTTCGGTCGGTGGCCGTCGCAGTTGTGTTTGCGCGAAACGGCATACGTTTGCTCGAAGCTTATGGCTGTCTGCGAGTAATTTCCTGCTAAAAGGCGTGACTTTTTTTGCACATGCTTGGGAACTGCATTAAAGAACCGTATTTAAGTAGGGTACAGCCTAGGAGACTATATAATTCGAAACAAAATACAATACATTCATCGACTAACGCTTGTTATCCCGACCATCCGACAAACCTTTGCGTTTTGTGACGTCACGCAGCACCTACGGATGTCAGCCATTGCCACTGGCGAAATTCGGGGTGCAGTTTCGTACATAGGCTCATGAAAGGTTTAATTAATAACGGGAGATCATATATCAAAATAAAAATGACCTTTCTCTACATGAAGGCTCCCTCGACGTAACGAGCGCAAGAACTTAAGTACTTCCGGTTTTGACCGGACAATCCCTTTTAACCAGAGATCACAACCACGGTCTCGGCAGTGAATCCTTACGTTGACAGAGACAGCCTTGTTCGTGTTGTTACGATGCTCTCGCAGCCGATCGTTAAAGCATCTGCCAGTTTGTCCGACCAGCACCTCCTATATAGGTGGTATTCACTGGATGCCATATTTGAGGTGACTGCTCACAGCGCATGCTCAGGATGAGTTCTTATTTATGGCCTTCCGAAGAAGACAGTCTTTATGGTGTGCAAAGTGCGTGTTGGAAGCGTTGTGGAAGCTAGTGCCACTAGTGGAAGCTTGCCGTCAGCACGTGCTCAGCTGCAACGAGCTCAGCTATGGCCGCCAGTGAACACAAAACTTGCTATAATCTTATGAGGCTCTGGTCATCCAACATACATTTCAAATGTATCGGGAGAGCGGCTCGATAGTGGGCTCGATGTTAGAACCGAAAAAACGCGTGACGTCACGATTAGTCGTTCGTAATATCTTGTTACGTCACCGGTTTCGTCAAAGGAGGAAACGCCGATACGTATGTGTATCAAAATTTGAGCTTTGCGAATTATTTTCCTGATTGCGCGAGCGTGAAGAAATTTGCGCGAAGCATGAAGACCAACAATCGCTTTGTATGGGGAGTATTCACTGGCGGCCATAGCTGTTTGCGCGACTGCTGAGCGCGTGCTCACGGTGAGATTCTGCAGTTCTTCTCCAAGGTGCATTCCGCACCATCACGGATTGCTGGTCTTAGCAGCCTATTAATGTGAGCTCATTCTGAGCATGCGCTCTAAGAGAGCACCCACAAATATGGCGTCCTGTGAATACTCCCTATAGGCTAGAGAGGACCTTTAATGTTTTCAGTTACAAACTTCATTTTCTTTTGCTTTCGAGTTTTGACTTCATTTCAATAAGACATTTGCAGTTTTCGTTTCTTTTTGACAATTGACGAGGCAGCTACTAGGCGAGCGCGAGCTTTTCGAACGGGTCCGTTGCACGCTTAGGCTGCGGTCCCACGGCGGCCATCTTGAACAAGGCGTTAGTTCAACCAATAGATGGCGACACGCACCCGTGGGGTGGCCGAAACATTGGTTCACGGTGGGATGGCTCGAGCACCATCACGTTCCCCTCGTGGCCTTGCTCGCGCCGCTGCCAGCTGTGCTCAGCCGGCACCAATCTTGCACTCCGCACGCGTCATCAGGTCAGGTCGCACTCGGTGCCTGTCAAAATGGCTGTCATCTGGATGCTGCGTCGTAGAACGGCGGTACGGGCTGGGTCTGCGATCAGCGTATGAAGGTCGGGCTTGGGCCCAATACGCGCAGTGTTAGCGCCATCCGACTTGATGACGTTTCGCGCGAGGAAGGTGTAGGCAAGTCCGTTATGTAGGAGGCTAATCATCCAGGAGCTAGGGATCGCGATGCTCTACCGCGCGTACCACCATCGCTGGCTGCGAATAGCGTGGCCCAGCAAACGAATGTATGCGAGAATTTCAGGCTTTGTATAAATTGTTCTCTGATATTCGCGACTCCAGCGAAATCGACGCCGCGTAGCGGCGACGCCGAGAAGCTCAGAGAGGAGGTCGTTTCGACTCTGTCGTCTGCTATCGCTGCTTGGATCTCGTATAGGCAGCATAGAAACAAACATCGTTCCCTGTAATTATTTTTATTCTTCCGCCGCGTCATTCCTACGCACTGACTAGAAGAAGGTTTCTACCTTCGAAAAATCGCTTTGCTTTCATATGTAACACCGATTTTACGCTGCAGTGCAAGACATTTATGGTGGTCCGCGTGTTGAACGACGAAAACGACCTCCTCTCGTCCGCCATTTTGCCTGACCAGCGCGCCCCCTATAGTTCGCTGGAGTCGCGAATAGGAAGATGCGGTTCAGCGGTTGTCACGGGCTTTCGCAATAAATCTTACCAAGAAGGAATCAATTGTTGATTGACGTGTCAATACTCTTTCAATGAAAACTTCTGCAGGGATGCACGCTCAGTAGACTCAATCTTCCAAGACATCAGTGGAAGCGGACGTCAAGTAAACTGCTTCGCAATTTACGGTACTTACCTCACCATTATAATGACGACCGAAAAGTGACATAACGAAATATTGTGTTTCATGGGATCCGGAAGATTTTGTAAAGGTTGTTACATTATAGTTCCCAGAAAACAAACGCCGTTGCAATATTTTCAAAAGTACCGATATAATGTTGTAAGTCCAGCTTCGGAGGAGTATGATGAAAACCATCAGGATAAATAGGAAGACGTTTATTTGCAATGAACACGCTATGAATGAACGGCGTTTAGCGACGGCAAGTTATGAGCGTATGGGAATTTATAAGTTCACGTGATTGCTAACTATGGACATGCGGACAATGACGACCTGTTTTGTCGGGAGATGGAGTAGCGGTGATGACCTGATATCGGACGAATCGTGGCAGACGAACAAGCAAGTTTCTTCTCAGCGAATGGTAAGCGTCCAGGGTCAAGCACAGCACGTGGCTACCGACGTTGTCGACGTTTCGAACACTTACCACTTTCGACAAAAGTGCTGGCACATCAGCTAACTTTGTGGAAAGAGTCGAAGGCTTCCTCGAGTCCAGCGCCATCATGAACTGTAACTGAAAACGATCCACTCTTCACTCTGTGGGTGGCGAAACGTATCCGCATCTGCGCGCAGTCATGGTCGATGCGTACTCTAAGTGGTTGGAAGTTTACACGATGCCTGCCACGACGTAAAAACGCGTCATAGACGTTCTACGCTCTCTTTTCCCTACTTTTCCCCTATCAAAAATACTTTTCTTTGATAACGCGCCAAATCTTGCTTCAAATAAAATAAACAAGCCCCCCCCCCCCAAAAAAAAAAAAAATGGCATCAGGCATCACATTAGTGCACCATACCATCCTGCAACTAACGGGCAAGCAGAACAGCGGGTGTGCGAAACGAAAAAAGCCCTCTTAATTGAAGCTTACGGAAGAAGCAGTTCAGTGAAGAATCGCCAGGTTCTTGTTCCAGCAGCACGCGACGGTTTCATTTTACACGGTAAAAACACCCGCCGAAACAATATGTTCGGCGGACGAAGAGCCACACCGCTCGATCTCATATGATACTATGGCCATGAATGAAGATCGAGAGACCCCCAGATCGGGAGTAATGGCAGATTATTCGGTCGGACAACTTGTGTACGTGAGGAATTTCAGCGGAAGTCGGGCCTTCCATGTAAAACTTGAGTAAAAAAGGCTCTGTGTTGGTTGACAAGAAGGTGTCATCCCTCTGAAGACGTTGGATATCAATGCCCTTGAGTGTAAATATAACCAAATCACAAAACTCTCTTTGTGTATTGTGTCACTGCCCTTGTATTTGGTAGTAGAGGCTATGGTGGTGATTTGGACCTTTCACACCAGGCTCCTATTTCTTATTTTTCGCCTCATACTCCTTTGCGGTTTCAGTAGTCTTCAAGAATCTTTTGGAACGGGGACAATTTACGTAAATGAGGCCATTTGTTCCAAGTAGTCAATCAGGGAATGCTGCTAGAAATCCGTCCTTTATATTAACGAATAAGCCGCACTTCTGCACATTGCAGTTTTCCTGTTCCACGTACAGTTGTAAAGCAGCATCCTCATTGATTCTACCATATTCTGTTGCGGGTGAAGAAAGGTCTTTCGGTACACGATACTTGAAACAAGTCTGGCACTGTACGTTGTGGTTCGACACCCACTAATATCGTCGTCCTTATAGAGCCTGATAATTTAATCATTACTTCGTCACCTCATATTGCTCTTCATCAACAGTAAGTACAATAGGCTACCGCCATATTACAATTCAAGAATTGAAAAATTGAGTCGTTCAGTCCTTCAATATGTTTATTAATTATATATTGTTATTACGTTACATTACCTCGAGACGATCGACGTCCATCGTCGATCTTCAAATACTTATATAAGGGGGGGGGGAGGCGATCGGTGGCCGAGTGCATGTCTAGCGCACACCAGCTCGGAACACGTGGAGCGAAAGCTCGCGCTGCAGAACCCACCCCGCCCCTGCCCGTTTCGATGTGGAAGAGCATCATACCGGCGTATGGTCGTGTATCACTACTGCGTGGTGCACGTTAAAGACCCCAGGTTTGCGGTTGTACCGCACTGGCTAAATTGCTCATGTACACCTGAGACACCAGACGCCCACTAAGGCAGACTAACTTCCGGCTGTATAAACATACACACAACAATTTGCAATTAGACGCACAATCACAAAGAACACAGCGTGTCACCTCTTTTTTTTTTTTTACCGTCTTTTTTTTAACCAGCGCAAGCTCGCGCGTTCTCTCTTTTGAGACGGTTAGAACTAACGTTGATTAGAAACAGTCGCACATAAAACCCGCGTTTCTCCTACCCGGCCGCTTCCTCTTCTCATTATGTGTAGGTGGTTAAAATTAAATAAGCTATAATAATGGTGTATTATTCATATTTAGTTTCAGTTTCAGTCAGGGGAAAGGAGGTTCGCGGGAAGTAGGGCCAATAAATGAGCTGCGCTTAGAGTATCGGCACTCTCTTTTTCGACAGTGTTGTGGACGCCGCCATTTTGGTGCTTGTGCAGAGCCAACGGTAGAGCAGGCGCAACTGCCGATCGTCATGATTCAAAATTGCGACTTCCTCAGCATTAGATTCGGTGTTAGGAAGCTCATGTAATATTGCTTTGCTTTGTCGCAAACTGTTTAATGTGGAGGACGGAAAAGCGTTTCTTGTGATTTCAGATACAGCTTCAAATAACTGGACACCATGATTTTAAGCCACAATATGGCCAAGTGTCGCTACTCTGAAGCGTAATTATTTAATGACACTATTCATGCCCTTGTTCAAGAAGCTTGTAATACCTGGAGGGTCCATGACGTGAGCCCTGTGGATTCCACAAGCCACTACCTTTTGACACCTGCCTCTTCCTCATTGTTCCCGCTAGTGCCAGTAAATTAGCTATGCTTCAGAGTAACGACACTTGGCCATATTGTGGCTTACAATCATGGTTGCCAGTTATCCGAAGCTTTATCTAAAATCACAGAAAACGCTTTTCCGTCCTCCACGAATGTTTAAACAACCCGCGACAGAGCCTAGCAATATTGTATCAGCTTCCTAGCACCGCATCTAATGCAGAGGATGTTGCACTTTTGGATCATGACGATCGGCAGTTGTGTTTGCTCTGCGCAAGACCCAAAATGGCGGCGCCCAAAACAATTTTGGGGAACGGAGTGCCGATACTTTAAACGCAGCTCATTTAGTGACTCTAGGCATGAAGTGAACTCGGGTGTATTCTTTCCCTCTTCGTCTTTATCGTTTATTGATTTCAATTATATCGAATAATGAAACTTTATATCACGCTACGCTTGTGTAATTATTTCTCTTAGATTTATTAACCTGACCCAGTACTTAAACCGTTCATTTATCGATAGTAAATCTTCAAATATATTTTCTAAATGTGAAGGTGAAACGACACGGAGATTGATGATGATACAGACGCCAACGCCGCCCTCGAAAATTGTTTGAACTTGGAAATCAGCAGTTTTGTCTGCCATCCGCCAGGTAGCACAACAAAACACCCAAACAGTTTTTAATTGTTTTTAAAATTAGCTAAGCTCTACAACTATCAAGAAACCAAAGCAAGATCATTGGGAAAATCTAATACATCGCAATGTATATCTATTCCATAGAATAAATGTTATTAGATGCCAATAAATCTGTTTGATGTCCAAAAAAGATGTGCGTCAAAAACAGGTAAGTTTGAAGGGCTCCCGGAGCGTTATGACTTTGAAAATAAAAAAAGCCACCGTCCACCTCTTGGGCAACTATTGTAGTTCTAAATGTTCTAAACGATTTTACCATGGTTTAATTATTTACTCAGCGGCATTTGAATTACGATGACTCGAAGCACAAAAAAGTGCTACGTTTGATATAGAATATCTAAACAAAAAATATTACACAACATTAATTTTTTTGTTGCATATTACCAAATATAATCACTACATCTGTAGCTAATTTCATAACCCTAGCGCTTGCCATTAAAAGTATATTTGTGCTGAAAAATGTCAATTTTAGGGCAATATTTGGAGAGCTGTAAAAAACAAAGTAGTGCAAATACCAAAAAAGTATACCGTTACATTCTGCTCCGACATCATCTTAACAAAACTGCTCTATTGGAACCGTGTTATCTTTAATGAATCGTTCGTAAAACATGAACCAGCGGAGCAAGTGAGGGTCCGCGCCATCATATTCACAACGCTACAAATGCGCATGAACAGTATAAACCAATACATACATAATATCAAATGAAAGAGGATTGCATTGCCTTTCGAATGATATCAATCCCACAAAACAGTGCTTAAAAGGAGATGAGTAATGACCTACCAAAAAGTACCTAAACTGCCACATTCAGTGGGACCGTGGCCTTAATTCCTCCGACCAGCTAAGAAATGGTGACATCCAAATACCCTCCAGCACTACTTGCAATCCTGTACATTTCGGGGACAACTCTCTGTGACATTCCAGAAGAAGTGAAGAGTGCGCGTGCACAGCTTTGGTAGTGCCTCAAGACCGCAAGCGCTCGTGTCCCCATAGCTTTGACTTTATTTCCATACGTATTAAAGAAAAAGAAAATCTAACTCCAGTAATAAGATCACGTGCATTTTGAAAGCCTCGAACCTCGAATCTTAGAAGTCTCTTGGCTGGCCTCCCGGTTTCTGCGCGCTCGCAGCCTGATGGCTTCGGAAGACGTTCACTGCATCTCGGGCTTCTGTCGGGGCTTCGACTGGAGGCCCACTGTGTTCCAGGAGCCTGTTCCTTCGTTCCAGAATCTGCAGTCTCTGCGGCGTAATACCAAAGACTGTGGTTCAGTTGCGATGCACGCACTCGTTCTGCGAGTCCTGCTACGCCAGATGCTTGGACGACGAAAGCATCTGCCTCGTCGACAAGAAACCGGTGGAACGCGACCACGCGAAGCGGCTCAGTCTTTCCATGAGCCAACTCGACGAATTCAAGGTGAGCACTTGGAGGTCGCATGACATGACGTTATTTTGGCGTATGGAACAGAGTGTACATAGTTTTTATGGACGTCACTGCCTGGGGGACTTACAAGATATGTCGCCGGCATCACCAGGTACTTACATAGTTTCTGTTTCAGGCTGCGTTTCTTTCTTTCTTGTTTTCGCGTTATGTGCACTAGCGGCCACAGTGGAGTAGGAATGGCGATGTGCGCGATGTTCGGTTGCCGCAGTAGAAGCAAGTCCTCCGCAGAGGAGAGTAACACAGTGCCAAATGTGAGGCTGCAGCATGTTTTGCCCGAAAGTGATAAACCGACAGTTTGCGCGCACAAAACTGCTGTCCGAGAAACACCAGAGCTTCTTACTTACTCGCATACACCAGAAGGACTTGAAAACAAAATCGATATTGGCTGTGTCTGTGGTCATTGATTCATTACCGGGGGGATCGGGTGGCCGAGTGGGATAGCGCACACCAGCTCGGAGCACGTGGAGAGAAAGCTCACGCTGCAGAACCCAGGCCCCTGCCCGTTTCGATCTGGATGAGCATCGTGCCGGCGTGCGGTCGTGTATCACTACTGCGTGGTGCACGTTAAAGACCCCAGGCTAGCGGTTGTACTGCACTGGCTAAATTTCTCATCGACAGTTGGGAGACTCGTCGCCCGTTGAGGCAGACCAAGTTCTAGCCTGTATAAACATACACACAACCCAATTGTATTATTGACTCATTACCGGTAAGGAGTACATGCGTCATCCGTAATACATGGATTGCTGAAACCTTAGGTCGTACTCCGTGCGCTTTGCCGCAGCAGCTAAGGCAGCTTTACAGCGTCTGGTAGAGTCACGCTGCAGGGACTGATAAACCTTCGACTATAGTTAATGGACAGCCGCTGCTGCTCTCTTTGCCTTTTCCTTTGTTGCCAAGCTTCGTTTCCTGTGGTGTTCGAAGCCCACTTGTGTTGATCACAGAGTCGTCCGGAATTATTATGGGTTTGGTTCGGGTTCGGGTTCACGGCATTTGGTTCAGTTCCG
Organism: Ixodes ricinus; assembly: GCA_037355805.1. Taxonomy (NCBI): domain Eukaryota; kingdom Metazoa; phylum Arthropoda; class Arachnida; order Ixodida; family Ixodidae; genus Ixodes; species Ixodes ricinus. Next base: position 44,198 of record JAZHYW010004991.1, read on the forward strand.
GTTCAGTTCCGGAAAGCAAACATAACGTTTCAAACCGGTTCAAACCTGTTCGAACCGGTTTGAATCGCTAAATTAAAACTATATTTTCCGCGTTGTTTAGGCAATAGGCACTATTTCCGCCGTTAAATGAGTAGCTATAAATTGTTTTCTTTTTTACAATTTGTACAATCATCTTTTATTTTCAGATATTCAAAATGAGAAACTGCGTTATTTACTTTCAACGCAAGAGTAAAGCAAAAATCTGCATTCACATACAAAACGTCGTGTTTATACGACTCGATATCTATTTGTATACATCAGTCGCGTATATTTTACCTGTGTCGAAAGGTTGTCACGAAGTGAGGTAGGTCGCTTAAAATACCCGTGTTTGTTACAACTTTGCGTCGCAGTTTCAAAAGTTGAATCATAGTTGTGCTCCTGCACTAAGGTATTCATCACATTGCATAAAACAATGGAACGTGCACATCGTTGCAATATATATATAGTGAAATATAGTTTAAAAAATACGTTTCACAATATATATGATGGCGACGCAACTGAGCTAAAAGCAATCTTATTTTAAGAATGTCTCGAAAGTATTAGGAGAAGCCCTTTCAGTTAATCTTTGATAGAAGCACTGAGCGGCAGTCACAGCGCTTGTTTTCTTAACCTACATTGTTTACACTCAGCACGGTGATGCTGGCGAAGAATCATACAGAAAAGAGTGATCGAAATCGTTCACTTTATTCTATAAGCACCTTCGTGCTCAGATCCAGCCTGGCCTATAACGGGTACCCAAGTGAACATTTGCTTATACAGGGATAAACTGGCATAGCCTGGCTGTTGAGGTTTCTTCTTGACAAGATGCCGGTCAATTATATTGGAAAATAAGCATCACCCTTGCTAATTGGTGATTTTTTTTAATAGAACAAAGTAGTATTTTGTTCTCTGCTCGACATGGCAGCTACTTATTTGGTCGCTTTCAGGCGGTCTGTGTGTGTTATCATCATAGTTTCCCCACGCACCCCTGTGTATTTTACGTGAAGCGCCACGAAAAACCACAATTTCTTATAAATTACAATTCTGCATATGACGATTTGATCAATACCTAGAAATGCAGCAACTTATTTGTGATTCTCAAATATTTAGTTTGTGATATTCAAAAAAAAATATCGTGATCCGTTTGGAACCGGTTAGCGTTACATTTTTTTCTGGTTCAGTTCTGGTTCAGTCCAAGATGGCGGTGAAGACTTCGGTTCGAATCATTTCCGGTTCGCCTAAAAACTAACTGTTCGGTCTCCATAGTAACCCTGAGACCTGAAGCTGTGTTAGAGACTTCGTTGTTCTGTCCGTTTTTTTTATTTTCCTACGTTTCAGGGTTACTATGGATATCATTCACCAGCTCGCCTGCGTTTTTTACCTTTCTTCACTAACTGTTCGGTTCCGGTTCGACACTCTGCTGCTGGTAGTGTTTCGGTGGCTACGCGAGTTTGTACAGCTCAGATGCTGCGAATTTCAATGCCTCAAGTACAGGCGCAGCTTTTAGTACAGGCGAACCTTCGCCGCTCATGGACGCCACGAACCCCGACTGGGTGCCCACCCAACGTCTGGGCTACGAACGCTGTGAACAACCTCCGTCCTTGACGACCCTTGCCGGTTTGCATAATGCATTTTATTAATATTTTGAGTTAACGTGTTCAGTTCAGTGATCCTGCAACTGTGTTGTAGTCGTGCATGTGGATACTGTAACATACGCACGATGCACACGCCTAGCGATATCGTATAGTCGAGGAGCGCACGAGCGGCGGCGGCGGCGGCCTCGTCTGCTTCTCAGTACCTGGTAATGGCGGCCGGCGGGCGAAGATAGGGCAAGTGACGTCACGTGAAAACTATGTGTAATGTAGGCCATTGAATGACACGCGAGCCTTTGCCTTAATTCTTATTGACAGGGAAGTACAATGTTCTATCTGCGATGCGCTTAAATCGCGTAATTCGGGGCATCCGAATTGCCGGATTGTGGTAAGCTGATCTGAAAATGCCGTTCTCAGAAACTGTCACTAGAGAAAATGAAATACTAAAAATGGTCATTTGGTCCTGGGGACCATTTTTATTTGAAAATGACTTAGTTTTAAAGTGCCTCTCTATTCAAGGATAAGAAGGGCAGGCCGCCTTCTTCAGATGTCCTGCCTTCGACACGGGTTCGTTGCCCTCTATTGTACTTTGGCAGCGTGTGCACATTTGAAGCTATAAAGACGCCAGACTGTTAGAAAAAATGGGAAGCACGCGCTGGAGGCAAGACGACTGAGAGACCTGGCTGCTGTCCTCATTCTGATTGTTACTTGAGGAGTATCCTGGGAGTTATATAATATTTGTCTTTACTTCTTTATAGACATTCGGAATGAATTTTACCTGCATTCTTTTCGCTATACTTCCTGCTCAAGGTACTCTGCTGGAATTCACCGGAAGGCTGCAAGTTCGTGGGTTCTCTCACCGGACTTCTGGAACATTTCCAAGAGCAGTGCGAATTCCACGTCGTCTGCTGTCCCACCTGCGACAAGAAGGTGCTACGACAGGACGTCGTCCCTCACATCAAGGGAGGGAACCATGCCAATTTCCTCGTCGACACTTCAGCTTCAAAGCAGACGATCTCTCCGCTCAGGAAGGTTGAAAACACCTGCGCCGAAATCAGGCTTCAACTCCGAAAGATCTCGGATGACCTCTGCAACCTCCAGAGGCAGCTTGACCAACTTTCCATCGATCCGGACAAACCGGCCACCGGTGGCACAAAGAATCACGGAGAAAGCTTCGAAGACAATCCAACTCTTATACGAGATCAAAAATATGCTTCTAAGGATTCCAGAAGAGAGTACTAGTTTTCCTTGCATTTTCCGAGGTCCCACCAGCGAATTCTTCAGGGCCAGTAACACCTTATTTGCTGCCATCGCCGAAGTGGCGCGGAGTGCTAGATTCTCCGGAAGCGTTACGGTGCACTGGTACCTTGAGCACTGGACAGATCTGACGAATCACGCTAGGGACGAGGGCCTAGTTCTGTCCGAGAGCCACGCGCAGCTCACGTACGGATACGCAGTGTCGCAGCAGCTCGAAGTTAGGAAGATCAACGAACAGCTACTCGTGTTTTCCTTCCTTCGGATTCACTGTGGTCCGTACGATGCTGAACTTGACTGGCCCTTCTGCAAAGTCTATGTCGTTGGCATTATTCATCCGAAGGAGTCGTTGAGGGTTATTAATCGGGAGGTGAATCTGATTCGTGAACCGAAAGAGGATAACCCGACCTTCAAGAGGCCAAAGAAAGGCACCAACGTAGGTTATGGAGGATTCTTGGCGAACGTCGTGAACCTCGAAGAGGCTGGGTACATCGAACACGACGTTCTGCATATGTACCTTCAAATTATGCAATGATCGCTGGACGCGAGTATAAGCAGGTCCACGAATATTTAGAAGTAGATAGAAATATAAATTTGTCTGCCATTTTCGCAGCAAGGATAGTGGCTTAATATTTTGTGAATCAATATTAATAAAATTATGTGCCCTTCGTGTGCTTCTACGTGCTCAGTTACTAACATATAAGTAGCAATAGGTTAGCGTAGGTACTACACTTTCCAATTTCCGACCTGAGGTTTTTGTATGTTTTTTTTAAATGTACAAATGAGAAAACACAAAAGACTTCGAGGACGCTTAAGCTTCGCCTTTAATAGTGGCACGCGATAGCGTCATCAGGCCCCGTTGGGATCGCCTTTCATACTCTTCCTGCCAGTGAGCAGGAAGCGCGGCGGACATCGCCTATAGTCAGTAGCGTGTCTGGCTAGCAGCCGAAGGGTCGTGGGTTCGAATCCCGCTTGAAACTCTACAGATTTATCTTTAAGGCAAATTAATTACTTTTTAAAGAGATTATTTGAGACATGCGTGACGTCACGTTTCCCGTGAGCGTTGCGGGTTATTTGAAATTCCAACGCAAAGTCATGTGGCTGCGACGTCATGACACTATCGACCAATCAGCGTTTTCGCGCGACAACGCCACCGACGCCGGCTTTTCTGCGACAAGAGCTCCTTAACGCTGACGCGTTAAAAATCAGTATGCCTGTCTGCCTAAATGTTCTGTGCTAGCATTAGGGAGATTTAGTTGATCGTTTTCAAAGACCCACTATCAGTACGGGCGCTCGCTTCAGGGCATGCATCGAAGTGGTAGCGCGAGCTCCCGCTACAAGTAGCATGGCCTGAAAACACGATCTACTAAAACTCTCTATAGACCATTTGCTATATTATATTACCCAAGCATCAAGGAGAATGCAGGGATTGGTGTTCCACGCGCCCCACGCGCACGCCTTACTTGTATAAAATATTCGAAAGTAAATAACCAAAATAAAGCGTTGACGAACGCGCGTGCAAGGTTCCATTTGTTTTAGGTATTTGCTTTAGAAAAGTTACAACTGCTGAGGCCAGCGCGTGCGGCGCGGTGGAACACCAATCCCTGCATTCTCCTTGATGCTTGGATATATAGCAAGGTCTATTGGCTGCAGCGGCTGACTGTCACCCACATCGCGATCAGAGGAAGCTACCATTCGTTTTACAGATGCCTTACCTGAAGCCCATTGGTAAAATTTATACTTCCGCGTTTCTTCCACGTACCAATGCGAAGTGCAAGTTCGTCTGCTACTTTTGCAGGGGTTGTGGTGACGTCAGACACGCCGATCTCTGATTGGCTCTGATTGGACGAATAGTGGGTAGACCTCAAGGCAAGCTGCCTTGAGGTCTACCTACTATCCTTCATTCAGAACCAATCAGAGATCGGCGTTCTGACGTCACCACAACCCCTGCAAAAGTAGCAGACGAACTTGCGCTCCACATAAGCATTCTTGTGAAAACGCGCCGTTCTTGGAGCAAGTTCTGCGCCGCCGTTCGCTTGGACGACTCAATAGACCATTGCTATATTACCCAAGCATCAAGGAGAATGCAGGGATTGGTGTTCCACGCGCCGCACGTGCTGGCCTCAGCAGTAGTCAATTTTCTAAAGCAAATACCTAAAACAAATGGCATCTTGCACGCGCGTTCGTCAATGCTTTCGTTTGGTTATTTACTTCGAATCTTTGATACAGGAAAGGCGTGCGCGTGTGGCGCGTGGAACACCAATCCCTGCATTCTCCTTGATGCTTGGGTAAGACAGCAAATGGTCTATTCAGTGCTGCGCCGTCATCTGCTTCCAAAGCCCGCACGAGGCAGGGGCATGGTGCTTTGACGCATTTGATACTACTTCTAAGGGGTAATTACCGGACGCCATCCTTGAGGGCGATGTTTAGACAGCATGCTCAGAACAAGCTCGCACTAATATAGGGTGCTAAGACAGGCAACCTTGACGGTGCGGCATGCGCGTTACAAAATATCTGGAAGCTCGCCGTTAGCACGCGCTCAGCAGTCGCGCACACATCTATGACCGCCAGTGAATATTTCCTGTAGTGAGATCGGTGTATTAAGTTGCAAAACACGTCTCTAGACTATTTTTTTACATTAAATATTATAATCTACATTCACAATATGATATATTTCTCCTTTTCTTGAGAGAAGATTGTAATGCTCCCCAGGACTGTAATTGCCTGGGTATCATAAAACGCAAGTCAATTAGAATTTTGATATTTCCTTGAAAACATTTTGTTCCTCAGAATGTCCCAGAAAGTTGGTCGTGGTCTGAGTAACACGCTAGCATATTCAGTGAAGAATATTTATTTATAAAAGGCACACTATTTTACGGAGGAAAAAGTAAATAGATGTCTGCATGCCTCCAACGTATACGAAACACATCTCTTGTATTGTACCTTTCGATACACGGTACTGTACAGTGGCACTTCGGCCTCGACACTTGAGGTCTTTCTATTTTGTTTATTCGACAACTGTAACTGTCTTGTTTTCATCTCAGTGTTCGCCATGAAGCGCGAGACTCAACGGCATAGACTCTTCATTTTGTAATGATGGCGCATACAAAAGCAGAAGTCGTCTATAAAAAATATTACAATGCATCTAAAAGGGGCACAAGATCAAACATTGTTTTCATAATGATTGAAAACCTGAGACTGGTTTGAAAACGGAAACTCGTGAAGTAGGAAGTAAAAAGGGGAATAGACAACGTCTCAATGCTTGTCCTGAATTCCTTGCCCAGAAGGATGTCCCTCAGTCTATCGCACGCACTCCGGAGTTCGTGGATTCTCTTGGTCGCTCCGTCTCTGTATGTCCTGAGGATTCTTTTCTTCGTTCTCCATGGGAGGTTGCCCGTTGAAAGATGTTTGAAAAGCAGCGGATCGATGAAGTTCTTGCGAAGAGAAAGCCCGAAACAGGCTACATCTGCTTCCAGCTCCGCCAATCGCAGTCCCAACCTTTCCAGTGCCACATACGCCTGACAGACAAGCAGTGATGATGACGACGACGGGAGAGAGTATATATGAGAGAAAGGTACTAGTCCTGCTTCGGGTATGATCAATGAAAAACGGTTAAAGCGCAGGCGAGCTGGTGTAAGTTATACATGATGATTGAAAACCTGAGACTGTGATTTGAAAACGGAAACTCGTGAAGTAGGAAGAAAAAAGGGGAGAGCATTGAGACGTTGTCTGTTCCCATTGTTTCTTCCTACTTCACGAGTTTCCGTTTTCAAACCACAGTCTCAGGTTTTCAATCATTATGTGTAACTTACACCAGCTCGCCTGCACTTTAACCGTTTTCTCATTGTTTTCATACTATATATAGCTCACTCGTACATGCCACTACATATGATAAGATACAGGAGGGCGTTTAGCTTCGCCTTTAAGAAGGAACGCGCTCGTTCCGGCTGGTTCCCAAGCCGTGCAAGCGTGTCTGCGTGGCTTATACGGTAGCAACATTACTAAAACACTCGGTTGGGAAACTCGCCCTTGAAACCTGGGTTGCTGGCGTCCACCGAGACCGAGCTAAATACGATACCAGCGCCACCCTTTAGCGACGAGTTGAGACATGAGAGTTGCTTTATATGGCTAATGCAAGATGCCCTGCGAGATGGCGCCACCGGCCCTCCTGTGACTCGACGGAGCCAGTAAGTGCAGCCGTGCAGTTCACGGAGTGGCCGCTGCGGGAGAAATGGCAGCGTTGCGACCGCCATTAGCTCGGTGCTGGGATAAGGATCGGCGCCACTTTTTCAGAGCAGGCTCTATGGCAGTTTCCCAACTGAGTGGTTCTAGTAACGTTGGTCGGTAGCGTGCCTGGCTTGCAGCGCTCGTGGGTCGTGGGTTCGAACCCGCCTCTGCCTGAAATTCTGCAAATTTTTCTTTAAGGCAAATGGATTACTCTATAAAGTGAAATCATTTGAGACGTACGGCGACCTTTAATTCGCATAACATGACATGTTTTATTCACTTTCATTCCACGCAAGACGTCACGTTTCCCGTGAGCGTTGTGGGTTGCTTGCAATTGCCGCGCGAGGTCATGTGCCTGTTACGTCATCACCCAATCGACCAATCAGGATTTTCCCAACACCGACGCCGGCTTTTCTGCGGCACGGGCACCTGAAAGCCTTCGCTTTAAAACATAAAAAATGGCAGCCCAGTTGGAAGGGGCAGGAGAAAATCGGAACGGAAAAACACGGCACTCAAGGGTAAAGGGCTCATTAACAATCCCAACAACGATGCATTTTTTTTATTCCATAAAATGCTTTAACAAAACGCAGCAAAAAAAATATCGCGAAAAAGAAAATTTTGTTGTGTAAACAGAAGACGACTGTTGTGTCGTATGCTTTCTGCGCCCATCAGGAAAAAGCGTCACACGTTAGCACCCTCGCCCAATCGGTTGTCTGCGAACCCATTCGCCGTTGACACCGACAGGTTTTTCGATCTCATTTCTCACGGAGTAGGACCTATCTTTTATAATTCGTATACAGCTAAAATCGACGGCCTCAATGCCCTTTTGTTGAAAATCTAGAGCTTTTCATGTGCACGCACCAATTGTTTTTTTTTTCTTTTTCGGCACGTTTTCGAACGTTTCAGAGTGCAGACATGTCTTGACGCGCCTGACTTCCAGCACGCGCGTCCATGTCATTATCGAAGGTGGGTGCAGCGTATGAGCGTTTCTGAGCTGGGTAGTCTGCTAAATTTCTCGTGTGATGACTCGCCCATAAAAGTTTGCGATCCTGAGACTTCTTTCTTCTTTTTTTCTTGTGTCGCCCTTTAACAACGTTACACTGATCTCATACGAACCAGCCCTAATACATTATTCATTGAATAGTTGTTGTTGTTGTTGTTGTTTTTGCTTATGAACAGTAAATGTCTTGGTAATGATGCACAGAGAATTTCAAATCAGTAAGAAACAACTGAAATGCTAGAAAAGTTGAGTCAAAAAATTAAAAGAGGTTTACTTTTCTTTGTAATGCAAAATTAGAGAGCATCTCTTGAGGTATTTTGATTTTGCGTTGTACCCTGGTAGAGAATTTGAGAGGGAACTGTGGTCACGGACGCACCGACATACAGCGGCTTGCAAGAGAACATTTCTCCGCTCGACAACATACAGCTTCGGATTACGATACCCGAATTCATCTGCCGCGTCGGCAGCGGAACTTGCCGCGCTTGCATCAGTTCCGCGCAATAAACAGGTTGCATAACATTGGATACTACCCTGGAAAGCTCACCATCACACCGCGGGTACTGCTCTCTCGTCTAATTGCCGCATTGCCTCGCGATTTCGCCACTTCACGCCACCGCGAGGTAACCCTACGCACCAGGGTATAAAAGAATACAGCGCAAGATCACCAGAGGCTGCGCAGGGGACTTCACAACATAATGGCACCAGACTACAAAGACTGCTCCTCGTCTTCGGCCATATCTTAACGAAATAAAAAGTTAGTGTTCTTACCAACCCGGTTCCAGACCATTTTTAACTTCGAGTTTGGAGCAACCCAAGACGCTACAGAACTATATATATGTACAATAACAGACAACTCTTATTTTTCCCATACCAGTCCTCTACCAGTACTTGATCGTTCTGAAGAGAGCCTTGTGATATGAGAAGTGGCAGGATATGTGTTCGAGGTGAACATGCACATGCACAGACCAGGCCCGTGCATGTGCTTCAAGAGGTCGTCACAGCACTGGGAGGAGTTACGGGGGAGAGGAACGGAACACCCATAATGCAACGCTCGCAGTGTTGCACTATGGGACGTCACAGACCTACACTCCAATTCTTCGCTAAATTTAGCGGGGAATTGAATCGGTGTATAGGTAGGGTTCCGTGTTTTCGGATAAATCCGAAAAACTCTGAGAAACATTTACCGGTAAAATTTTTATCAATTAGGATTTATCCGATAAACTCCGAATTTATATGTGCCAATGCCCCTCCTTCCCCCTCCCCCTCCAACCCCCCCCCCCCCGAACAAAGTAAATAAATACGGCATTTTACAATTAAGTTTGATCAGCGCACAGGGTCAATTATCCCGGAAAATGCCACCACAGTTATCTTTCAAATTTCGGATCATTGACAAAAGGGGTCTTACCGCTTATCTTGTCAATGTTCAGGGCGACATGTCATTGTACTTTCTGGTCACGACAAAAGCCTCTGTATTGGTTTCCAGCTTGGTCCATACTATTTGTGTTTTAAGGAGAAGGGGTAGGTTGTGTTTTTCTAACAGTTAAAGCTATGGATCATAGAGATTGCGTAAAAGTGAAAGAGGGGCAGTTGAAACTTCCCTATTATATCTTTTTCCCACTCCACCTCGCACGGCCGCGGGATAGCAGGGAATAGGATGGGATGCCTACGTGCTTCCCAGTGGCTACCTCCAGCAGGAGTTTATTTTTTAAGGTATCGACGTTTATTGAAGCAACAGATGTGTGCAACTTTTGCCGCGGGACAAATTAGTATTACCAGTGGCAATGGCAGCAACACCAAATCCAGCTGAAAAAATATTAATTGATATAAGCGTGTTTTTTTTATCCACACGTTTACACCCGGATATTATTTATTTATTCTTTATAAGAAACACTGCGAAATGTAACAGTAAGAAAGCACAAAACGAACAGAGGGACGAAAACAGACATGTACAAGCTTTTTGTTTACAACAACATATATTTGACGCCAATGAAGTCTGCACCCACAAACGTCGGTGGGGAAAGCTTCGAATAGCTTCGAATTTTGGAGATTTTAGAATCAAACAAAAATAAACTCCTCTTAACTCCGAATTTTGGGGGAAAAAAATAAACTCCAACAAACACACCCGAATTTGACGAAAAATAAACTCCGAAAGCACGGAATCTTATGAATAGGTCAGTGACGTACTCAGGCGCCCGTTCCCACATATAGCGGTTGCATTGACGGCGACGCCGACATCCCTACATGCTGGAACGGGCGCTGCATGCGCTTTAAAACGTCAATAAACGCCGCATCGAGGCTGTTATACAAGTGTTGCATAACAAAACAAAATAAACAATTTCTATAGAACATTCCGTGTTAAAACGTCAGAACGCATCGAACCTCTAAAATGACGCACTTCCAGAATCTCTTTGAAACATTCTTAGAATGTAAACATGCTTTGGTATATCAACTGCGATGTAACAATGATCGAGGAACCTTTGTCAGAAATTCCTCACTCTGCCCTTATGTATTGGACAATGTTGTTAAAAATACCGGAAACCGAAATAAACTCTGCAATCGGCATACGCATTCTATACTTTAGAGGTCATTGTCTTTAATGCAGAACTTAATCGCGTGATATCTATGCGTTTGTCGGAACCTTTCCCACGTTTGCAGATTTAACTAAAGTGAAAAAAGAAAAAAAAGCGTGCGTCAATATATTCCGAAGATTGGTGCTAGGGTTGACGAGCTGCACTATAAAAGCAGCACGGCCAGCTGAGCGGCTTCCATCATCACAGAGTGCATCATCACGACAACATGCATTCGGCTATTCTCATAGCAACTTTCTTCATAGTGGTGAGTATGTTGGGCGCAGTATCAGTGATGTACACAGAGGTACGCTGTTAGCGCGAACAGTGATGACAGTTTTGTTTTCATGTTTTGTATTTTTATTTTACTTAAATAGCTGTCATCAAATCAACTAGTCACTATCGACTTAAGAAACCGTAAAGCGTTGCGAGTTCCGGGCTTCTAATTATAACTTCTCGGCCACTGGCATTGCGGCATGATCAGATAAGAACGCCAATGAGCGAATCACAACGCAAGGGGCGTGGCCATGATATAAGCCGCACCCTGCGCTTCTTACGGTGTCATTGACTATACGGCGTGCAAGTTGTTCTGCTCCTTGCGCACTTCGTGCGTTTGTTTACCCCCAAAACCCGTCCGCGTGCCTTGGTTCCTTCCCCCCGACCTCAACCAATGGACGGTGTGCGTTGGGCTGCCTCGTCATCGTGCGCTCTCTACGTGTTATTTACCGGTTGTCTTTTGACTGGCGTGCCCCTCCTTGCCTTCGGATGCGCCAAAGACGTATTTCGGAGCACTTGCTCACCGTACAGTATGCTGCGCGGTGCTCATTCGGGGCACTAACTCTACCAAGCGGTTAAAATGGCTGAGCACCAATGTCCTTTTAGAGTAAAAGGCGAAAACGCTCCGATATTGTGTTTGTATATAGTTTTTTTTTAAACCCTGCTTCTTGTGGTCAAGGCTCTCCACCAACTGGCCCGGCAGCAGGGGGTCAGCCTTATATAGGCGTGGCCCCCTAGCGGCGGTCCTACTCGGTCCCACGGGAAAGTGTCGAGAGGGACCGTCTGCCGGGTTGCAGTCAGTGGGCAGCCACTTGACCCAAGAGGCTTTATTTGAAAAGAGCAAAGTAGCCAGCCACAAGGGCCTCCATGACAGAAAAGGCGCGACCATGTCCATGCGTTGGCGCGGCGACGACTGCTTGGTTGTCGCAATACACAGGGGTCCTGGGCGGCGAGATGAGCACGGCCAGGAGCACGGCCCACAGTTCTCGGCGGTGAGATTCCTCTGGGCGTCGTCGTGAGCACCGCGACGTTGCCCTGGGGGTACCACAGTCCGAGTCGGTGCCGCTGGCATCGGCGTAGGTGGTGTAGAGCACAGGGGTGGTCACAAAAGGCATGGCAGCCGGTAGGTGTAATAAAATGAAAGAAAAAGGTCTACCCACTGGTGGGAGACAGGACGTCCAGTAGCGGCGGCTGCATGTAAGGGCGAAGAGCATGAAAATGATTTCCAAATAGTGAGAAATGAAAGTCCACAATCCAGCTAACCGCTGGTACACTTTGATGGGTTGGGGCGTTTTGAGGACCGCGAGGTTCTTAGCGAGTCGCGGTACCTGCCTGGAGTGTGCGAGATGCGTTCTGCACGCCCGTCCAATAAAAAACCAAGAAAAACGATGGACGTCGTGGGCTCAAAGTGAGAGTCAGCTGGATTGATGTGGAAGCCGCAGCGAAGTAAGTCCTCGACAAACCTGGAGGTTAGGAGTTGCAAAAATGGGGGAGGAGTGCGCAAACAGTAGATTATCGAGGTGTGCCCATGCCCAGAGACCTCGAGCACGTGCCTCCCTTGCCAACGCGGTCGCAAGGCTCTGCATAAAAAAGAATGCAGGGCGAATGCCAAACGGCAGTACGGTGTATTGGTAGTAGCGACCGTCTAAGCGGAAGCAAGTGAGGGTTTGCGTCTTGGGGCTCAATGCAAAGTGATAGAAGGCTTCACGCAAATCTACTTTTGTAAAGAATGGGGAGCGCGGTAGGGGACACATTTGCAGAGCTTTGGAAGAGGAGGTAAAGAAAAGGGGGACTAGGCAGGTGCGGCGTCAGGTGGGAGCAATCCAACACGAATCGTGATGATGTTGGGACTTCGGGACGAGTTGGACAGGGGATAGGTAAGGGCCGCGACTCGTTGGCTCGATTATGTTTGCTGTTAACATCGGAATGGACCGCCTCGCGAAGACGACCAACTGAGATGTTGGTGGTGGTCGTGCATTGAAAACTGAGGGGGTCCTGGCAGAAAGTTAGACGGTCGGGTTGAAAGGGGGCGCGTAGCCAAACACTGTCGCAACTGGGTCCCAGTTCACATTCGGTGGGGGCTGGCAGTGGCTGGGTCGCACAGGCATGTGAGGAGATCCGGGCGGGAAGGCCGCTTGGCGACGACTGTCGGAGGCGTCGTCGTCGGTATCCTCGGTCCCCGTCCGGCGGGGGGAAGGGCTGGTGGACGGCGAGCCATCGTAAGATGCGAAGGGCTGCGTCCGCCAGGCTGTCCTGCCCACCATCGGAGTCGCCGTCGGTGTCGGAGGCGGGGAAGGCCCCGCCACCGAATCATCCGGGGAAGGCCCGGCACTCGAAGGGGGAACCGGGGGTCCCAGAGGGGCCGGAGGCGGGGGAAGGCCCCGAAGCCGGCAAAGACGGAGACGAGAGGTGGGAAGGCCAACCTCGCGGACCGCTTGGGCGAGGATGTCCTCCGGGAGGAGAGACGTCCTGCAAAAGTGCCGGGGTAGGCACACCGTCCACCAGCGCGGCCGTAGGCCGGCGAGCAGGGACCGAGGATAAGGTCGAGGCTCGGGGGATGCCTTGGGGGCATCGAGGGTCCATGAGAACGTGAGGCACTCGGGGGACAGACAAAGTTCTGGGGTGGGAAGGTGGGCTCACTGGTTTGGTCAGTACGCAAACCAGTGAGCAGTGCTAGCCTATAAGGAGCATCTCCGCCGTAATTTTGATGGCTACCGATTTCTATAAAAATTTTCACCATGTATTTGGATGCCCTTCCTGAGCATGTTACAAAATATCTCGGAAAAATATTAATTTTCTTAGAAGAAAATGAATTTTGAAATTTACATGTCACATCCAAATCACTTTGCTGCCGCTCTACTGGCAACACCGAGCCAGAGGCGGCTTTGGAGGCTGCCATGATGGCACTGACGTTGCCGTGACGTCACATGTTGGTCAGAGTTGCTTGCTCTGTGGCTTGTTGGTGCTAGCGACTGTCTGGCTTTATGCTCATGTTATCGGTTTATACAGTTTTGTAAGAGCGCGTAATAGCGACTGAGGGAAATTGGTGTTATGCCCGTGGGTCTCGCGCTACGGAAGCGTCGCTTGAAAACACGGTCTACTAAAACCGTCTATTGACAGACCCCAAGATATAACAAAATGCGCCTCCAATTAAAAGGCATTTTCCTGGCGTGCTAACAACAAAAGCTGCCTTACTATTCCGCTTCGGAGGCGGCATCTGGTCCACATTGCGGTGGATCACGAATGCAGCCGCCGCTGGCGGTTCCCTCGGAGAGGCGATGCCGGCGGACTCATATGAGAAAGGGTTATCGTCATCGTCCTCAAAATCTCGGCAGCTATCCTCATCGTTGCTCGATTCAGACGGAGCCTGATGAGTTCATTTTTGTCCGCGGCACGAACACAAAATAGTGACCTGCTGCCAGGCTGGCCAGGTTCAAACTGCTAGACGTGCGAGTGTTTATACCATTATGTGACGTCACGTCAAAATGGCGGACCAGTCGAGTGGCAAGTTAGGTTTCGGTATCGGTTTCAGCGTGTTTTAACTGATTATAAATTATGTAGACAGTATTTTAATGATTTAACCGCTGCTATAGCGCTAAACTTTTAGTACCCTTTCCGACAATATGTTTCGGCTAAAAACGCTAAAATTGACGGCGGAGCTGCCCTTTAACAGTAAGGGGCTGCTGCACAGGCGTGCCCCCTTGCCTTCGGATGCCCTAAAGACGAATTTCCGGAGCACTTGCTCACCGTGCAGTATGCTGCGCGGTGCTCATTCGGGGCACTAACATATACTAAGCGGTTAAAATGTGTTGAGCACATGTCCTTTTTAAGAGTAAAAGGCGAAAACGCTCCGATATTGTGCTTTGTATATACTAGCAGTAGTGTACGTATATTACATTGTGTTATTGCCCGCTGCAAAATGTTTAATCGAATTGTTAATCGGGCGTCAAGTATATATGCCATTCGCAAGTTGTTCCTGTTGTTGTTTGTTTCTTAAAAATAAACGAATATTCACAAAACTGCTACCGCGAATAGTAAGTAGCTTAATTGGCGTACCGACTATAAGTGGTAAATCTTGAAGCTCCTTGCAGTTCTGTCCAAGTAAGTTGTGAGAAAAAACGCACCAACGTCTTGTTCGCAGTAACTGTGTCGGTAGTGTAGTTCTATTTGCATTCCACCCGAGCAAGAGCGCCGCGGCAATAGGGAAGAACTGTTACGTTTGTTGAGAAAGGTATTCTTGCCTTTTGTAAACTAAATAATAAAATAACTGCATTCGCAGCACACATGCACATCTGACACCCAACTTTGCGGTAAATTGTTTTTACGCAAAAAAAGAAAAACGCATATTCATACGTATGTACATTTCTAATTTTAAAAGCATGATTATTCAGCCTAAAAAGTTCTTTGATTTTAGTTTCTTAATAAACAGTGTAAAATAAATTTTTAGTTCCATTTTTTACCGGCGTGATTCCCAATTAAACTTATCTCTTCATTTTACTGCATCATCTTCTCCGCATTGTGGAAGCCTTGCACACACTCCAGAATACAGCCTCCGTTGCTGACCTTCTCTTGTCTTACCTAGTGACACTAGATAAGCTACGTTTCAGAGTAACGACACTTGGCCATATTGTGGCTTAAAATCATGGTTGCCAGTTATCTAAAGCTTTATCTGAAATCACAGGAAACGCTTTTCCGTCTTCCACACATGTTTAATTCGCGACAGTCTAACACCGAAATTAATGCTGAGGAAGTCGCACGTTTGAATCATGACGATCGGCAGTTGCGTCTACTCTGCACAATCACCAAAATGGCGGCGCCCACAACAATGTCGGGAACGGAGTGCCGGTACTCTGAGCGCAGCTCATTTGGTGACTCTAGTCTTACCCGGATGCCGAGCCAGTGAAGCGAACGTTGACGAGTTTCCACAAAGGCCAATGCTGGGGAGAAGGACACAGGAGTATCTAATATGGCAAAAACCAGCCCTGATATAGAGCATGATGAAGTGAAGTAAACGTAATACAAGGGAAAAAAATATAAAGTCGGTGAAGGCGGCGCATATGCAGTGCTGCTGCAAAGCGTCTATGCCGCCTTAGGACGAACGTAGGAGACTTATTTTGGCACATTTTCCAGTTCATCAGTCAGGCTCATTAGTCCAGGGTGGAAAACGGCACAGGCATATAATTCTAAAGTGGGCCTAACAGAAGTTAAACAGGTCTTTTTTTTCTTTAGAACGCGTGCGTCTTAAATCCTGCTTAAAAATGTAATTACAACATTTATATGTCAGGCCATCGCGATTTCTTATAGACCAACACGCGGCTCTGACGTCACACCTCTGCGGTGGCGCTGTTGTCGCCACGGCGCATGCGCAGACGCTTCACCTCACGCTAATCTGGTTTCTGCACTCGCGCAGTGCCTACACTTGGTGTGGGCAAACATGGGCTTGTTTGTAAACAGAGTGTCGGTCTATAGGCGCAAAATATGACAACACATTGATGACGGCAATAACGATGATGATTGAATAAAGACCCGCGGCTTCTTATTAAAATTACTTAATATTAAAATGGGACCACGAACATAAATCTTATTTTTTCTGTGCCTTTGACTATCTTATTGTTCACCTTTTTATGCTTTGCAATCATCGAGAGGTACGATAATGAGCAAGGTATCTTTTGCTTTCTTGGCTTCGATTTGAGGTCACGTCCACTTGTTGGGTTGAGCGACTGATGTTGACTTGTTAAATATTCAAGCCTTCATGCAGAATAAATGTTTTAACAACGCTCTTTTTTATATAATGCAATAAAATGCAAAAGGTGCACGCGAGCTGGACAAGAATGACGAAAATATTCCCTGGAGAAGGGGAACAAGATGCTGGGGAACGACAATGCTGAATGTCAGTTACTTGATTGTTACAGTTCGATTACGCCTGACTATGAAATGCTCTCTTTGTGTTCAGATAAGACAGTGTACTCTGTTTGTTACCGGCCACCTAATGGAGATATCTCGATATTTTTAAAATTCTACGATCAATTTCTAGCCTTCGTTGGTGAAAACAAAAAGACCTTAATTGCTGGAGGAGATTTCAACATCGACATGAGTAACGGTAGCCAATCTGCCAGGAATTTTAGCACTGCAATAACATCTAATGGTTTTGTCAACATGATTAATGTTCCGACTAGAGTCACAGCCGAATGCCAATCCGTCCTTGATCTGTTTATTACAAATTCATTGCAGTCGTACGCTAAGGCTGGAGTTATAACCTGCAGCGTTAGTGACCATCTCCCTGTGTTCCTTTGTGTGGAAGGAACTCAACGAGCAGCTAACAAAGGCCCTAAAATTCTATACCAATCAATTACGGAGAAAGCCCTTAATTCTTTCCGCGTTGCATTGCTGCGGGAAAACTGGAACAGAACAGATACATTCAGTGAG
Organism: Ixodes ricinus; assembly: GCA_037355805.1. Taxonomy (NCBI): domain Eukaryota; kingdom Metazoa; phylum Arthropoda; class Arachnida; order Ixodida; family Ixodidae; genus Ixodes; species Ixodes ricinus. Next base: position 61,558 of record JAZHYW010004991.1, read on the forward strand.
GCGAATGATGCTTACGATAAGTTTATTGACATTTTCAAAAAGCTATATACCGACCACTTCCCTATTAAAGAACGTAAACACAGTCGAAAAACAAGGAAGCCGTGGATTACGCCGGAGCTGCGTAAAGAAATGAAAATTAGAGACAAGCTATACAGATGCTTCCTGAATACTCGTGCACCTGATGATTTGAAGACGTTTAAACAGTACCGAAATAAATTGACAAAGAAGCTGCGATCTGCGCGGACAGAATACCACTCCTCTGCTTTAAGCGATAAAAACAATCGCCATGACGTGCTATGGTCCAGACTAAACGAACTATTACATCGTGGTTCTCCACATGCTCCTGTCTCGAAACTACGAGTGAATGGAAGGGAATTGTCTGGAGCCGAATTAGCTGACGCTTTTAATGATTTCTTTGCAAACCTGACTACACGTGGTAACTCGTCGGCTGCTCTCGAATATGTGAGCATTCGAAATGACAAATCAATGTTTCTACAACCGGTCACCGCGCCTGAGGTGATATCAGTAATCAAAAGTCTAAATAATAGCAGTAGCTGTGATATTGATGGTCTCCAGATACGGCCTGTAAAGCATGTAGCTGATATAATCGCGCCTATCCTCACTGATATATTTAACACCTGTCTAGAGACAGCTGTTTTCCCATCAAAAATGCAAAAAGCAAAGATTACAGTACTTTACAAAAAGGGAGATAGAAATGATCTGGGAAATTATAGGCCAATTTCCATCCTGCCAGTTTTTTCAAAGGTATTTGAAAAACTTTTGCACTCGAGACTTTCGGGATTTATTGATAAGTATAACTTGTTGACGCCACACCAATTCGGCTTTTGTAAAAACAAATCAAGTGAACTAGCATTACTTGAACAAAAAGAATATATACTCACACAATTTGAAAACAAAGCCGTCGTTCTTGGTGTATTTGTGGATTTTTCAAAGGCTTTTGACTTAGTAAATCATGACATTTTGCTTGAAAAGCTTAACTGCTACGGTATCCGAGGACGGGTTTTATTGCTTCTAAAATCTTATTTATCTAATCGAAAACAGGTTGTCCAGATTAACAATATGCGCTCAAAGGCGCAACCAGTGCTTTGTGGTGTGCCACAGGGCAGCATATTAGGGCCACTACTCTTCAACGTTTATCTTAACGATATTGTAAATATTAGCCACACAGCCAAATTTATAGTATATGCGGATGACACTAGCATATTTTTCTCTGGCCATGACATTCACGAACTTATAGATCGATGTAATAATACAATGAAAACACTCGAGAACTGGTCGGCAGCTAATGCAATGCAAGTAAATGAAAGAAAAACAAAGGCGGTTATATTCAGACCCAAAAACAAGCCCGTTCCTACACATCCAGAAATCTTCCTTAATTCACGTCGTATAGAAGAGGTAGATAATTTCAGGTGTCTCGGTGTCATATTTTCCGCCGACATGCTATGGGACGCTCATGTAAACTACTATGCTAACAAAAATAGCGCAAATTACTGGCATAATTGGACGCATTCGATACCTCCTTCCCGCACAAATTAAGTTGCTTCTTTATAATTCACTGTTTTACTCACACTTAAACTATTGTCAACTAGTGTGGGGGACAACTACATCTTCAAACCTACAGCGTATTCATTTATTACAAAAGAAATATGTTCGCCACATCTATAACGCCCCTTATGGAACACCAAGTTCAATTTTCTTTCGTCGTTCTCGCGTTGTCAGGGCACACAACCTATACAGATATCGTTTGAGTGCTCGCTATAAATTAGAAACACAGAGAAATATAAGTAATATACGCAATCTTTCCCGACTGCAAATAAAACCTCTAGTTACTCTACAAGACACAAAGAGAGCTGGGTAGTCCCTACAACTCGACTAAACTCCGGAAAAGAATGTCTCCGTTATCTTTTACCATCCCTTTTAAACAACTATCACCACGTTCATTTTGATCTGTACACTTGCAGATATAGTGAACTTCGCGCAATGTACGAAGCATAAAAACACACACATATATATGTCTATGTGTACGTGTGTGTATATGTGTATGTATATGTGTGTGTATGTATGTATGTATGTGTATTTGTGTGTATGTGTATGTATGTATGTGTATATGTATACATATGTATCTGTATATATGTATATATATATATGTATATATATATGCATATATATATATATATATATATATATATATATATATATATGTTGAAGCATCTTAGAATATTTTGGATAGTTTTCCCTTTCTTGTGTACAACTTCCCGATTTCTTTTATAGGCAAGTGTTATTCTTGTTTGATGTATTGCTGATAGTTGTCTGTTGTTCATTTTTATGATGAAAGTACCTTGTATTATTATATAATTTCTTGTGTTCTTTTTAAATGTCTTTCTCGCCACTGTATGTACCTGAGGGGGCTGAGGACCAGTCAAGCTGCTTGGACAGCTTTTTTCCTCAGCCCCCACCATGCTTATACATGGTAAATAAAGC
>JAZHYW010004992.1:0-205974 GCA_037355805.1 Ixodes ricinus
GCCACGTAGCCAGGAAGGGGGGGGAAGCATGCCCCCCGAAATCTTCTATTTAGCTGGGACCTCCTCTCCCCCTCCCCCTCATACAGCACTTTGTCATGGGCAAGCCCCCCCCCCCGAAACAAAATCCTGGCTACGTGCCTAAGTCACACTAATGGTTGACGTACTTAAGGTGCTTCCATGTGTAAGTGGGGTAGTGGGACAGTCTAAGCTCATGTATCTGTTGGTGTAAATAGCCGTAGAAACGTTTTCCTGATTACTTGTGTCCTTGCAATAATAGTTCTATTTCTCTCAGCGACTCAGGATGCTCTCATCACAGAGATTGCCAAAAAGAAACGCATGGCCGTCCCCAAGGTATTCGAGGACCTAAGCTGGAGTGAGGTCATAGTCTCTGAAAAAGGTTTATATCTGATAAGTAATTCATAGATGTTTTGCATCCTATAAAGCTGCCACAGAGTGGTACATGATTAAAGGCGATATCAAAACAAAAGTGCAAATATTGGAGATTGTTTATATAGGGTACAGGCACGCAGTGTTTGTGCAGCATTGAAGCTCTGTTTAGCCAAAGAGATCTTACTCTTGTCATTTATTTAGAAAAATGGGATCTTTGATCATTGTGTCTATGTTTTAACCTTTTCAATCGCATTACATCTATTTATTTATGTATTTTATGTATACGATTCAGCTTTTCTTTGGTCATTACTGCAGGTAGCGATATTTATAAAATTGTGCTTACGAATATTTTTGTGCTTAATTGTAGACCACACCTGCCTGTGCGGTTGCTGTGACAGCAAAAGCACAGAAGGCCAACAGAATCAAGGCAAAGAAAAGGCTGATGTCTGCCATTGCTGAAAGAAGAAGAGACAGCATCTCGAGATCGAACAGACTCGAGTGGAGACGAGCTTGTGGAGAAACGGCTCCTTAAAAAGGCGGTTGAGGAGGGTGATAAATTGCGCAGAAAGCTTAGAGAGACCAGGAGACAACTCGACGCTTAACTGCTGCTCTGCTCTATAATATTGGTAAGACACTCAATACTTTTAGCTTTTTCAAGCTGTTGCTGTTTCTGATAGATATACCCTTCCAAAAGAGGCTGTATGAATAGGTCAAAGTACAGTTCTTGTTGAATGGACGACATACCCTAGGTATTACCTAGCGCCAAGATGGCAGAAAGTGTATGGTTCCTTTCTTCCCGTCTTCATGATGGGCCCCGTCGGCGTTCTGTAGGCATAAGCTTCCCACTTCCTAAATTTCTTGAAATAGTCATAATGAAACTGTGAACGACAGCTATAGAATACAAACATTAACATTTGAGTAGAGTGACCCCTTCCCCTGGCTGCCGCCATGTTGGTACATTGTCTTGACTACTTGTCACGTTGACCGTACCGAATACGCGGCACGACACCAACAAGAAGATGGCAGTGCCCTGTCTTCAAACACTGGGCGCTGTCATTTTGTTTCTGTTGTCGCGCCTTTGGTGAGGTCACATTACATGTTGTCTTGCATTCGGTAAAGTCACGTGACAAGTAGTCAAGCAAATGTGCGGCATGGCGGCGACCGGGGGTCTGCCACCTTAGCCACTTTTCAACTTCCGGTTTATCGCTCTAAGACCCTCTACCTCGTTGGTCAGGACCCAGGGCCCTGCCACCCAGCTAACAATGCATAACATATTGCATTCTTCAGCCTGGATGGTTTGTGTCTTAAAAGTCAACTCCGTTTAAAAGTCAAACCAACATAGATTACTGGTGTCGCTTTCGTGGTACGAATCGCAACCCAAATGTTACATCAAGGTGAGGCCACGTTCCCCCCTAAATCGGTGTTGAAGATGTGACCAAGCACTCCTAACCGGAATGCGAGCAGGTTACCTTCAGTCATGTAACGCTGGGCTACGACATCACTTTCGTGCTGACCTACCTTCACCTGCCTTTCTGCCATTGTGTAAAGGAATAGTTAAAGCTGCTTCCTGCATTTCCCTTTTCTGTTTTTCTAGACCGTTCACTCACCCGAGTCACCCATTTTACTGCACCTCAGAATGACGCCACTTTCAGATACTCGCATTTGACCGCATTTTCACATCCGTATCTGGGTGCAAGCAGGACCACGGGTTAAAAGTGATCGCCATCATCATACAGCTTGATGACCATTGTTGCTCTCCCTATCTAGCTGCTATTTTTGGTTTTGCTGCAGGCTCGTGAAATCTCCAACAGGTGCGCACAGGTCCTTGAAATCCCTAAGAAAACCCTTGAATTTGAAAGCTGCTTTTCAAGGCCTTGAAAGTGCTGGAATATCTTTGCCGTCCTTGAAAACCCTTTGAATTCTTAGCGTTTCGCGGGCTCGGTTGCGCGACCCGCGTTTTATAGCGGTTGAGCGTGGTCCCGGGAAAATTCGTTGCTTGCTTTCCGCGACACCGGAATCGCGAAGTCAAACCAATCAAACTTCTGAAGTCGAAGCCAGCCAGATAAAAAAAAAAAGAAACGCGCGGCCGCCGCGCTTTTTTCTTTTCTTTTTTTCATCTGGCTTGCTTCGACTTCAGGGTAGGTCAAAGCCATAAGTGGCCACAATGAGGCTGGATAGCCTGGAGAGTCTCGACTCTTCGTAAAAAAGGCATGTTGCTGCCAAAGCGTGCTTTTTGCAACGGGAAATGGAGTTATATGAATCGAGTTAAATTTAGTAGTATTTAATTCTTTCTTTTGCCTTCGTCTTTAGCTGGATTTATTGGCAACCGGCTAAAGGCACAGCCCAATAGGCCGAGAATTGTCTGTTGGCCACATTGTGCTTTGTTTATATCTGTACATATCTGGTCTGCATGGAGAATAGAAGGGTAGAGAGGGCATGACGTCAGCCGCGTAGCTCCGCAAGCCATGCCCCTTGACGCCTCGCCTCTTTCTTCTTTTTCCTCCTTACTCTCCCCACTTATCACGCCAACGTGACCACATCACGTGACTGTAGCTAGCCTTCGTCTAGCTATGGTGTACTAGAATACACCACAGTCTAGCCTTCGATCTGATAAAACCTACCGGACGGAGCGCGCGCAAGCTTGCAAGGAATCCTCCTACAACCAACCATCCATCTCGCACGTGACATGTCACGCGCACCAATCGCCAGAGAGATCCGCGGTCACGCTGGGCACAAAATCGTTTAAACATTTTATGACTAGGCTTCACCAATATTGCAACGTGCCCTCTCCTAGTACTTCTAAACTCCTTGGGTCTGTGCCTACTCCGGATGCGTTGTTCGCTGTTTGTTCCCACGTGTCGCTTATGGTGCGTGAGTGACCCAGTGATTCGTGCATTCAGATGGCATAGAATAATTCGCAACTTTCAGTGATGGTGGTACCGCGGTGTGAGAATCGCACTCCCTAGCTCCTGGATGATTCGCTTTACAATAAAGGTGCTTGCCTACACCTTCCTGGCTTGAAAAAGTAAAGTAAGGCTCCAATACTTCTCGCAGAAAGCAAAACTAGAATCACTTACGCGTCGCAGACCCCGCCTCGTGGTGCTGTTCTGCGACGATCATCCAGATGACAGCCATTTTGATAGGCACCAGCCCGCCCCTATAGGTCGTGAGTTGCGACATTCGCAACTTTCACGGCTCAGCAACGACGACTATAAGCTTTGGGTTGCGCCAGATACAGCAAACCCTCACTGCGCAAAATGCACACACTGCAGAAAGACGTTCGACATCGCTTCGATGGGCGAATCTGCCTCAAAGGCTATGCAAGGCGTAAAGCACTGTGGAATCATGGAAATGGCAGCTGGAAACTCGATGGAGAACTATCTGGCAGCAAGCATAAGCGGGCGGTCCACTGGTTTATGCTCCGTCGCAGGCGACCGATCTAAACAACGCCTGCAAGTCACACGAGGTGGTTAAAAATAATGTGTGTGATCTACTGTAGTGTGGTTTATTTTTTAAAAGGTCCTTGAAAGTCCTTGAATTTTTTCTCTTAAAAACCTGTACGAACCCTGTCCAAAGCTACACACTATTTAGAGAAAATAAATATACCTTTAAATTCTGTGGCACTGCATTTAAGCCGAAAACAATCAAATTCAAAATTACTGAAGTTGCCCCTGATGCTTTCCGTAATATTCCGAGAGATAGCCCACCTAAAACCAAGAGCATATTAGAAAAAAATACAGGGTGGGCTAACCTTTGAAGTGCAAAATTGGTTTTAACTAAAGCCATTAGGCTAATAGAAAAAGCATGCCGAAAATCTGGGTGGGCTAACTTTTGGGGATGGGTCTTCTCTCAAAATATTAGGGTAGTAAGATCAGGGCACTCTAACCAAGCGCTCACAAACCCGTATGAAAAAATGCTTATTTCGTGACATTCCTCGTCATTCCTTACACGCAATCGACCCCTTTGCAAAACCTCATCAGGCAACACTGGTGGTTGCCATTTTTGGGAACGAAGCTTGTGATTCTATCCGAGACAACGCCTAACGCTGACGCAACACTCGCGTCCAATACATGCTGAGCTGAGTCCACGCCAAAATACGTGCTCAGACTCCACGCCCAAAGAATGTCAGTTTCGGACGCTTGCCACTGGAACCATAAGATGGTGCACAGTTTTGAAAAGGGTCTATTCTATGATGCCACCAAGGCATCAGCGCAAGTTATTGTTGCTCTAGTATGAACGTATGCTGTGCCATCGTCAACATGCAGTTCTTCTACGAGGCAGTGGGAGCAAAAGCGCGAAATGTTGTTGCCCGAATATTCACAGCATAGGTGGAAACATAATGCCGAAGCATAGTGATGACAACATTCACATGTTACTGGCTGCGATGATGTTTACAGCCACATGCATCATTATGGTGAGGCTGTAATGGTTTGCAGTGTCAGGAACCCATGTGCTGCACTCGACAACAACTTTTCTGGGCAGTGCAGTGGAAGGTACAGGCACACATTCCCTCTCCCATTTTGAGCGCCGAATAAAGCTGTGCGCGGGCTCCCTTCCTCTCCCCGAAAGGCCAAGAAAAGTTGTCCCCGAGCATAATTTCTAATATATATTTCATTGAGAATCAATGTAGCAATAGCAGCAGTTCTGGAATCAATTTGTTTTGTCTTGCAGAAGCTTCATTGCCCAATGCATCACTGCAGCAGGATGCTGTTCCAGACTGCTCACATGGTAAGGCTGATCAGTCTTACTTTTGCGTGCAGTCAGAGCTAATTTGCAAAGTTTTCTGCACCATACTTATAGGTGGTGCCATGGCCAAAGAAGGGGTGGAAAAGGTCGCTTCCACCACTCGGAAGTTCTCCACAAGTGGCAGGCACGGTAAGCCTTACTTGATCAACTGGATTCGTGCTTGTTCAGAGCCAAGGTTACATAGTGTTTTCTACATTGTTCTAGCGGACAGTGCCTTGACGAATGGGGCGGAGGACGTCCATCCTTCTGGTCATTTTGCGGGTGCGGGTGGCAAGCACGGTAAGCCTTACTTGATCTACTGGATTTGTGCTTGTTCGGAGCCAAGGTTACATAGTGTTTTCTACATTGTTCTAGCGGACAGTGCCTTGACGAATGGGGCGGAGGAGGTCCATCCTTCCAGTCATTTCGCGGGTGCGGGTGGCAAGCACGGTAAGCCTTACTTGATCTACTGGATTCGTGCTTGTTCGGAGCCAAGGTTACATAGTGTTTTCTACATTGTTCTAGCGGACAGTGCCTTGACAAATGGGGCGGAGGAGGTCCATCCTTCCAGTCATTTCGCGGGTGCGGGTGGCAAGCACGGTAAGCCTTACTTGATCTACTGGATTCGTGCTTGTTCGGAGCCAAGGTTACATAGTGTTTTCTACATTGTTCTAGCGGACAGTGCCTTGACGAATGGGGCGGAGGAGGTCCATCCTTCCAGTCATTTCGCGGGTGCGGGTGGCAAGCACGGTAAGCCTTACTTGATCTACTGGATTCGTGCTTGTTCAGAGCCAAGTTTACATAGTGTTTTCTACACTTGTTCTAGCAGGCAGTGCCTTGACGAATGAGGCGAAGGAGGTCCATCCTTCTGGTCACTTTGCGGGTGGCAAGCACGGTAAGCTTTACTTGATCTACTGGATTCGTGCTTGTTCAGAGCCTAGGTTACATAGTGTTTTCTACACTTGTTCTAGCGGGCAGTGCCTTGGCGAAGGAGGTCCATCCTTCTGGTCATTGTGCGGGTGGCAAGCACGGTAAGCCTTACTTGATCTACTGGATTCGTGCTTGTTCAGAGCCAAGGTTACACAGTGTTTTCTACACTTGTTCTAGCGGACAGTGCCTTGACGAATGAGGCAGAGGAGGTCCATCCTTCTGGTCATTTTGCGGGTGCGGGAGGCAAGCACGGTAAGCCTTACTTGATCTACTGGATTCGTGCTTGTTCAGAGCCAAGGTTACATAGTGTTTTCTACGCTTGTTCTAGAGGACAGTGCCTTGATCAAGGAGGTGGCTCAAAAGGAGAATCATCCAACCAGCTGTCTTGGCGGTGCAAAAAAAAAGGCTCGAGGTACACGTAAGCACTTCTTATGAGTTGTGAATGTGAAAGCATGCACGCCACTCTTCCGCTCATTTACTTGCGTGGACGGTCAAGCATGCGTGCACCTTGCGCATGGAGCAGTGGGGCCGCTGCCTCGCGGACAGGCAGCGCCATGGGGTGGCGGTCGTTGAAACTGACCTTTCGGATCAGGGAAACTATAGTGCCGTTTTGCTAAGCTTTTCGCGTGGTTTTATAGCTGGGAGCTGGCTTCACTTGCAGAAAGGATTTAAGGTGCCGTTTGGCGCGGCTTCAAAGCTGATAACGTTGGCTCACTCCATAAAACAATTAATGCTTTCACATAAGAAACAGAAGAAAAAAAGGGCTGTGCATGTTTATTTAGCCTAGAACTTAGTCTGCCTCAACAGGCAACTTGTCTCCCAGCTGTAGACGAGCAATTTAGCCAGTGCAGTACAGCCACTAGTCTGGGGTCTTTAACGTGCACCACGCAGTAGTGGTGACAAACACAGTATGCGTTTGATTAATGGCTGTGCTCAATAAGAAGTTGATATATTTTTACTGTTTTTACCCAAATGTGCAAAGAAGGGACACCACGCCCAGAGGCAAAAGCATGACCGAAAACAAGAAATGCAACATGTGCCATAGAACATGTAACCAGTGGTTGCAGTGATGGAATGATGACTATAATTTATTGTAACCTAAGAATACAGCTTCTTTAATACCTACAGGTGCAGTTTCAGATTGAGGTGTCCACTGCCACCGAGCCTCCCAGCAGACTCTGATTTACTTCTAATGTTGTATTATGTGGGCTGGACCGGAGTTTGACTTTTGAAGCGTGCTATCATTAATTTCCCAGTTTCACTTGTGCATTTAGTCTGTTACTCTTTTCACCTAAACTCGGTGATGCGATTGCTGCACAATTTCACTGAAGTGCTCCCTGCTATATCCTGCTACATTTTACTGATATTTAAGGAAGTCAGGCCGACAGTGTGACAGAAGCTAGCGAATTTTCTTGTAATGTCTAGACCGGTTATGACAAAGTCCACGGGAATCAGAAATCGCTTTGCTAGATCCGCTTATTCGTTATATATGAACACATACAAAAAACATGAAAAAAAAATGACACGTGTTGTCACGGGCACATGTTTATGGACCCTGCAGAAAACAGTCGAGGCTTCCCTGCACGTGCCCTCTGCTAGATCGGAGCCGCTTCTCGCCAACTGCGAGAAGCTCCCATCGAAAAAACAGATCCCGCTACGTACGGAGCATGTCAACAGCTGCGGTGGCTCCACGGAGGACGCCGACGGTGGACGGCGTTCTTTACGTTTATGTGCACTTCGTCGAGGATGGCACACTTTTGATTCAAAGAGATTGCCTTCGTCTTCCCCGTCGAGGTGCCGGTGGTGCCGGGACTCTCCATCGTTGAGTGGCGATGATTTCCCGAATTTGTGCTTGAGCGAAGTAGACTTTCGCACAAGAGCGACCTCACCGACCGGACGCTGACACAGATCATGAAGTGAACAAAGAAGTGCGCACGGCACCGAGTTCGCGCTCAAGCTACTCTGTCGTCGTTATAGAGAGCCCAGATTTAAGAGATGGGGCAACCGTTTGATCTGGGTCACGTGGTTTGTGGGTTGCGTTTGCAAAACGGGCTGCGGCATGCAAGGAGTCAAAACTCCAAAACTTCCCCTTCTGCGAACGTGTCCGCCTCTCCGCCAAGTTTCCTCGCCTCACTGGCAACGCAATAATCAAATGCAGGCGTCCCCTCTCTTAAATCTAGGCTCTCTCCGTTGTATCTGCCGGAACGTTGTCGCTAGCGCTCCGAACGCCCCTATTGGCATGCCACGACGTCTCCTCTGCATGCGATGCGGCAACGCCGCTTCCCAGATCAGCAGCGGGGAGCAGACAACGTTGTAGAGACTGCCGCCGGCAGCCTTCCCACCATCTTCTGCAGCCTGTTCTGGGTGGCTTCTTGGCCGCAGCAGCAAAGTGCGGCGGTCCGAGGCTTATTACACTTTCCGAATTTTATTATTTTTTTAAATTATCACAAAATTTTTCTTCGCTATCTCCGCAGGAGCCGCACAATTTCCTTCGCTGAAAAACGGGAATGGAAAATCGTGTTCGCTTTGCTGTAGCCGTTATTTCGTTATAGTTGGTCTTGACAGTATCAATTCTGAAAGCTCAGGCCAAATTGTTAGGGTAGGCTTGTGCAAATGAATTTTCGAAAACATTCGGTTATCGCTTCGAATAATGTCTTGTTTAATTTGATGTTGGCAACGAACACTGAGCTTTTTTGGAAGTTCCGCAATGTCTATCTTTGTTCGTTATCTGTTCGGGCATGTTAGCTAGCTCAGTTGAGTGAGCTTTTCACCACACAGGTGTATTGCGGACGAGTGACATTTATGAGATAGTCATAGCGATTTTGCGCATCTCACTTCGCTGCAGTGCAGCCACGTGCCGAGGGGAACAGCACTCCTCCAGATAGCATGCACATGCATGCATCGGATAGTTGAATATTTAAAAAAGAAAACCTTGATCCTACAGGTAAAGTTGGATGATGCTGAGTGTACATTGTTTCTACTAAGATTTCCTAGGCTTTTAGTTCACTTTACGAGCTATTAATTGCTCAGATGACATTGTGAACATGATGTGTCATCCAACTTTGCCCGTGGACCAAGATGTGTTTAATTTTTTCTGCTGCTGAAGGGAACTGAACGTGGGACTACATTATAAGTTGCCTTAGCCTAGCATTGGCTAATTTATTATAATTCAAGCTCGAGCTGGTATCTTTGATTTGTGGCCCTGCTACTTGAGCAATCGTGCAGCGTTTCCAGTTAGTCTATCTTAAAGTAATACAAAATATGGCCGGAGTTATGCCACAACAGTATGTCGGCAACTGCCACCGTGCGTGGCCAGCCACTGCGAACACAGTTGGCATCATGCAATCTCTATGCGCCAGCTTTGTCTCGTGTTTTTCAAATCACATTTAAATGTTGATTGAGTGTGAGGGATTATGCTGTCTGATTGAGTGCTAATGTGTGGTTGCAAAACAATTAAGGTAAAAAAGGAAAGCCTTGCATGCTAAGACAAATTTTCGGTAACAAAAAAAGTGCAATTGCAGTGTGCATTGTCATGGAGTACTTATTAAATTTTGCAGGCCTTTTGTTTTTAGGGGGGGGGGTTAAAAAGAACAAAGATTGGCCTAATGTGTTGCAACTACACCAGTCAAGTGTTTTCTAGGGCACTCTACAACTTTTTATTTACAGCTTTGCCAGTAAAACGGTATTTTAAAAAGTGAGCTAATTCATCGGGCCTAATTAATTAATTTGCCCCTATAAGAACTGCTGACACTTTCGCATGACGTTTGCTAACTAACATATGCAGTCTGTATAATTTCCATAGAGCGCTCCACATTTTTAATATCTTGGTTCCCGCTAACTGGGGCACCAGGTATGTGCTTGTGCTCCGAAAGTTCTTGTTGCTTCAAAATGGTTTTGGCTGCTCCATAAGGTGCTCTAAACTGACTCGGACCAATCACATCACTGTAAACGTTTTTGTAACTGATGCACAATATTTCAGTGGCGGTTGCCCCCAACGCTGTGCCACCGAGGAGTGACAGTGGCAACCATGACTTCCCTGCAGAACTCGCCGAGATTGATGGAAGGGTAAGTGAAGAGGAAATTGCCTCGTTTATCAAATCAGTCATTCTTTTTTTATTTGTGTGGTGCTACCGATACTATCTTAGACGTGTCCATATGCATGCCTTGCATGCGACGTCATATGGCACCGTACCACGCCCTGTGCCCGTACCTTCTGCTGCATACATTTTGCAAAATCGAATTTATTATTTGCAAGCTAGCCCTGCGGAGACGAATAGATTCGATGGTGCCAAATGTATGTCGCAGAATATACGGGCACTGGAACATGGTACAGAGCAATGGCGGCTGGCGTGACGTTAATGCAAGCCATGTATAGGTTTCTGGATTCGTGGGGCAGTTGAACATAACTGTGTGCATACCACAGCCTCCCAATAAATGCCCAAGTAGAGTGTTATTGCAAATTCTTTTTTCTGTTTCAGGTGCATCTCAAGTATGGAATATTTGTAACGTCTCAGCAGTTGCAGAAAGCAATGCTAAAAGCAAAAACTGACTCGAAATTCACAAAGCTGATCACACGCTCCGTTTACACGGACGAGGAGCTAATGAACCGCAGTCTCACTGGACAACCCAGTCGGCGCAACATAAAGCTGGGGGCCAATGGGAAGCGGGAATTGACTCCTCGAAAGGTCGATGCCATTGGGGGTAAGTGCAACCGACATCTATGATTTTAGATTTACCTATTTTAAGAATGTTAGGGAAGGGATATTTTACTTGTAGCCCCCTTGGCTTGTAAACCTTGCCTTATTTAGGAATGTTTCCTACTAAGGTGAAAGGGAATAAATTTGTGCATGTATAACAAGTGCATCGTAATTGTTCTTAATTTTGCAGTGGCTTTGGGCCACTTTGTGGACAGCCGCATCCGGGAGGGTGTCACAAGGGAAGCGCGGGTTGGTGCTGTCCGCGGCATCCTCTCCAACTTCCTGGTGGACCACAACCGGGCAGATGAAAGAGCCGCCAAAAGAGCGATTGCGAAGAGCCAGCAATGAAGCGGAAATAATAAAAGGCTGTTGTTGCATTTCGTTTTTATTTTATGGTATTTATTTTAGGAGTGCACATCTCTTCTCAACTAATATTTGCACAGCTTTTGACTATTGGTTTCTATATAGTGTCACTTCATTTGTGATGTATAGCAAATTGTACTTTGATTGTCAACATATTCATTTCCAGCTTAGGTGCAGGCCGTGTACTAAGAGTACTCATTTAAATTAATGCTATAAAAGCAGTCGTTCCATTTTATATGCAACAATTCTGTACATCCACTTTCAATTTCCAGCTGATAAAAGTTTTTATTTACCGCCAATGAAATCCAGTTTCGATTTCCAGTGGATGAAACCCAGTTTCGGTTTCCAGCAGGTGAAATCCAGTTTGTTTCCAGTAGGCGGGATCCAGTTTCAGTTTCCAGTCGAAGAAATCCAGTTTCGGTTTCCAGTAGATAAAATCCAGTTTCGGTTTCCAGTAGATAAAATCCAGTTTCGGTTTCCTGTTCCATAATCCACTATGAATTTAGGCTGGAAACAGTCAAACTGGTTTTTTTAAATTTAGGCTGGAAAAAATCAAACTGGTTTTTTCGGTAGGGTTGCTCCCAACTGATGCGTATAAATGCAACATCTATAAGCAAGGTCGTAGTTCTAGATTTTTCTTACGCAACCTACCAGAGGCGAGACCGGAACACAAAAAGGACATGACTGCTGCTTTGAAGTCCGCTGGGACTTGTGCCCGGTCAATGACTACACAATATCCAGCCGATCGCTAACAAAACACTCCAGACCAATGTGTGCTTTGCGCTGGGTTCCGTTCCAAATGCAGCACTATGGCTTTGTTATCTGGAGTTGTTGATAAAATGGAGTCGAAGGGAGCTCGAGAAACAGCATTAGAAATAGGGCGACATTATTAGGTTGTGGCGAAACTAGTGATGAGCGATTTCACATATCGTCCCGAAATCCTTCATTGGAGTGATGTGGTCGATTAAGGTGATTCAAGATCTAAATGTTTATTGGCGAAAATATTACAGGTCTCTGTGACCGGAAGTTGGCAGTTATCCGTCTTTACGTTTGACACAAGAAAATAAGGTGTAAAGGTTGTTTTGCTTACTTCGAAAACAAATTCACCTCATTCATTCAACGTTTCCCTCTAGTTCTTCTTTGAATCTGAGCGTGTTTTTCATCCTCAGAAAATTAAATGCAATGCCCCTTCACAAACATGGTTGCGTTTCTTGTTTAGTTAAACCTATATACTACCCCGAAGGGCTGCGCTGTGAGTGAGTTCGTGTGAGGTAAGCTTAATTAGTAGTAAACTTAATTAAGAGCGCTCCGAAATCCACCATGCTGTCCCATTGGTGTTTTCCGCACATACTACTGTCGTAGGATGTCCATTCGTTGTGGTAGACTTCCTTGTGCCTGCAGTTTATGTCTCATTAGTTTACTGGAACAAGCTTTCTTTTCATTCAATAAAAAAACGACAACGCGGTAGAGGACTCCATGCAATGTTATTCAAGGATAAGAAATACATAAATAACTGAGGCATGTTGATCCATTATTTCAACGCTTTCTCTTCACCTGTGCTCTTGAACTAGTGCAGGGTAGATGATTGCTCGGTAGAACTAAGTTTTCGGATTACGGAATCGGTGATATGTGAGATTGTCTGCCAGAACTGCTTAGTATATGCCTACCACATCTGTGGGTGCAGCGACGTTCAGAAACTTTTTTTAAGACTGTATCATTTCATCCGCCTAAGAAACGTGATGGCAATAAAACAAATCCAAAGTGATTGCTTATTCATGAATCTACAGATTGAAAAAAATAGTGATTATCCACACCATGACTAGGACGCCTCATAGATATATATGAGCTATAAATAAAGCCAGTTTCTAAACATGTTTGTTTTTAATTTATCATCAGGCAATCACATCACATTTTGTGAACACCAACCGGAGTACAAAGATATCAACCTTTATGCGTTCACCTAATCGGGTTAGGAGACTGAATAAAAGAAAGCATAGTGAAGGTGGTGTCAACTTGTATATTTCTTAATTTTTGCGCACAATGGACACATGACTTAGGTCACGTGGGCTCCTAGACAAGATGTTTCCTCATGCATAAAATGCATTTTAATGCTACCCTTTCCACAAATTCTGTCCGTCCGTCCGTACATCCAACAATTTTGCGCTAAATTTAACGGGGAAAAATGAGGTCACGTGCCGTTACATGAACTCACATGGCCAATGCTCCTAAGGAGAATTGACGAGCGTTACCTACATGTCAAATCAGTTGCCTTGCTAAATTTAGCGAAAAATTGACGTCACGTGACCTGTACACCAATGGAGTTGCCCGCTAGTTGTGGCGAGAAAATTCGCGTCTTGTGACATAGACTCCAGTTCAGTTTCCCCGCTATCTTTAGAGAAACATATCGACGTCGCGTGACCTGACATCACATGACCTATACAATTATTCAGTTTCCCCGACTTAATTTAGAGGGAATATATACCTCACGTGACACACCAATTTTCTCATCAATTATCTCACCGATTCCCCATAACGCATTCCATCTATCGTAAAACTTTGAAAACAAAAAATGAAAGCTGTTTACAACTCCCTGTAGTCCCGAATCAGAGCGCAGCTCTTGAGGAGGGAAGACACGGGGGGGGGGGGGTCACGTGACCTGGGAGGTCACGTGACCTGGGCGGGCCACGTGATCCTGGCGGGTCACCTGACCTCGGAGGGGGGCCACGACATCGGGGGGGGTCACCTGACCTGGGGGTCACGTGACCTGGGGCGGTTACGCCGACGGCGACGCCGCTCAAGCCGGAAGCGGGCGCCTGAAAGCCGCGCTCAAAATCACTGCCAATTTGTTTGTTAATTATTTTATTAATAAGCAAATCTTTAAGGCGATACCGTTTAGCAGCTCATGTCGCAAAAAAACGCCCATGTCGGAGGCGCCAAGGGAAAATCTTGATTGGTCGATGAGGGTCATGACGTCGTAGCGATAAGACAACGCATCGGGAATTTCAAATTTTCAAGCAACTTACAACGCTCACGTGAAACGTGACGTCCTGCGGGAAATGAAAGTGATTGAAAAACATGACATGTCACGCAAATACAGGGTTGGGCGGAGATACTCAAAAATGTATTTGGAAATACAAATACTGGGATACATTAAAATAGTACCTAAAATACTGATACTAAAATATATCTGTAAAAATGTATCGCGATACATATCGGAAATACATTTTAAATAGAGGCTCAAAGTATTTGGAAATACAAATACAGGAATACATTTTAGGGAGGGCAGAAATACAAATACAGAAATACTGATACTGCAATACATTTTTCCATTGAAACGCCTACTGAGATTAAGCTTGAAGTTTGAAGTGGAAGTTTTTGATCCCGAAATTACTTTCCCGTGGGCTTGGCACTTTGCCTTGAAGGTAGTGGTTTTGGACGACGAGGAGTCTTCAGTGGGCTCAAAAAAAAAAAACGTTCCATCAAGGACTGACCGTGGTACCTTCCCTGACATATTGTCTGTCTGACGAGGGATGCAAAAAACTTTGACCTCTAAATAAATTCTATGTCACCCTAAATCCCATCAAAACGTGACCACGCCCCTGTCCAAAAGGAAGCCCCTGTCAATATTGATCACATGACGTCACGGTGGAATGAACTGGTATTCTTTATCTGTAGGTGTGGCCTTGAACATGAAACTTTACCACGCTGTTGTATGAAAGGACAATACATACTTTTGTTGTAGGTTACCTCGTTGAAGATCGTGCAGGCAGTGCCATTTGGAATTTTTGAGAATAGTGGACCACCTTAAGCATCCTGGAACACATGTCTTATCTTCTGTTACGGTTGAAAAAACGATACGGTGGCATCCCTGTTGTGAAGGTTCTTCCTGCCGACCCTCCGCCACCGACGCATGGATTGCAGTCCTCAAGTTTTGCCTAGCATCATCCAAAAAGATACCTCATGGATTGCGACCTGATTCTGCCGGCACAGGTGCGAGCTTTCCGAGAAACAGCGCGCTCGAGACGAGTCGCAGGTGTACGAAGTATCTGTCGGCAGTATCTGTCGGCACAGCGAGGCCACGTCTGGCCTCCTTCCTGGGTTTCGGATCACCAGAGCAGCGGGTCACGTTCACGTCGGCTGATGACGTACCCTTGAGCCGCGCAATATTACGGGCGCAGCCACAGACGCATTGGAATATGTGTTTGACTTCACTGTGTAGTCATGCTTCTATTTCAAGTGAACCACCACTGTGACTCAGCTTTGCCGGCTGGCTGTACTGTGTACGCTAAGGTAAGAGAGACGGTCAGCAGTGGGAATTGGATGCCAGCAAAACAATGACTCAAGAAATTCTAATTTAAGGACCTGTGGCAGAAGATGCTCTGACCCCACTCCTGGCACGCCACCTGGTTTGAATCCCCGACTACGCAACACTTCTCAGAAGAGAGACGAGGACGCATAGAAAAATAGTTTGGAGAATCGGAAGCAACCCTGGTCAGCATAGTAACAATGCCCCACCATCTCCTTGACCCCAATGTCCTCAGAAGTAAAAAAAAAAAAAGCGTTTGGACCTAGATTTTTTTTTTCGGGGGGGGGGGGGGGGAGTATTTCTCAAAAAAATGTAACGAAATACATTTCCTCTTGATTGTATCGCAATACAAAGAAACATTCCAAATGTATTTCGATACAGGAATACAGATACTGGTGAAAAAAATGTATCGCGATACAGAAATACAGATACGAAATGTATTTCTGAAATACTATCGCGATACATTTGTATCGCGATACTGCCCAACCCTGTGCAAATATAATGTCCCCTCGAGTCTCAAATAATTTCACTTTAAATATGTAAATCATTTGCCTTAAAAAAATTCCAGAATATTAGGCGCAATTCAAACACACGGCCCTTCGGTTGCAAGCCAGACACGCTGCAGAGTAGGCTATGTCCGCTGCACTTCCTGCCCACTGTTAGGGAGAGCATGAAAAGCTATTGACGGTGATTTCAAAAGCGCAAATAACTAAGAGAATGAGGGACAACACAGAAAGACAGAACGCTTTAAGCGCTCTGTCTTGTCCCCTTCTTCTCTTCTTAGTCTTTTGCGCTTTTTAAATCACCGCCTAGATGTTCAACCAAAAAGCCCCCCAGAAGCGAATGAGAACGCGATGCGAATAAGGCCCGATAACGCTATGCCGTCCCACTCTTGAAGGCGAAGCTTAAGTGTCCTCCAAGTTGTTTCCCTCAATGTTTCCACACAGAGAGTTTGGATCATAATAAGGTAAACAAAACATATAATAAAATTAAAGGCCCGATAATCAGTATTTTTTATTAGTTTATAGGACATCTGCAATAAATATTATGTGCGGTTGAAGCGAAATTGGGAAGAGCGAAGGTTTAAAGATCACCACCTTGTCTGGTGAGGCAATTTAGTTTGTAAATCTTTGTTGAAATAAGCAAATAGTAAAAAGCTATACTGGGCCTTATCAGTAAACAAACCTTACTCCCGTATACTATCAGATAGTCAAAAACTATATAAGAGCATGCGGCTCAAGAGTATACTAGATGGTTCAAATATTTGTCCGAAGTTCACAGGTTAGCTAAAATGTATTTTTTGAGCCCGGTTTATATTTGGTGTTAAGTGATATTTAAATTGAACATCACGAACAGTTGAAACAAAAACCACAAAAATAATACCCATACTAGACTTTTGAGAAACCAATGTCGATATTCTCAAAAACTGAATTGCGGAAGTCTAAGAGTGGTTGCCAAACATTTTACTGCGATAAGATTTTTAGTTAAACCTCTATGCCACACGAACCATTCAAGAAATTTGGTTTTCAAGTTATTTCAGCTACATTCAACCATATTTGCGATTCTTTCGGATTTGCTGTAAAGTTGAATGTACTCGATTTGAGCAGTATTAAAGTTACCCTTTAATGGGAGCGAATAAACCGGCTCAATAACACCATGTAGTCATCCTCGGACAATAAAAACAAAAGCACGGGGGCACAATCAAGCATCGTCTCACTGCACACGGAAGAATGGAAGCGAACCAGCCGCCGACGCGTTGGCCCGTTCACCGTACTGCATTAAATAATGTTACGCAACTTACAGGGCAAACTCAAAGAGGGCTGAGCGGCGACTCGGGCATCTAACCTGATTGTAGTTGCAGCAGCGTAAGTGGGCGGCTAGAATAATGGTTCCCCTCGCGTGCATGTACAACGATGATTAATGATTTCGCTGCCACGGGATTTTTTGTGCTGGCTGCATATGTAGAGACGTGTTCGTCGCTCTATTTCTACCTGTAGGGCGTGTTAACGGCGTGTTGGTTTGGTGCACGAGAAGATTATTTCGTAAGTGTAGTCATTCTGGTCGCTCTGATCGCCTCCTAATGTTTTCTATCTTTATTATTTTATACGGTAAATTATAATTTCTGATTGTTAGAAAAAATCTATGTGATCAAAGTGAAAACCAGTTCAGCCAAATGTAGGTAGTTTACTTATGCATGACATGTACTAATATCTGTGTGATGAAGAAGAGTAAATAAATGCTTTTACTCACGCAAGTATTTATGGTTGAAAGAGCAATAACTTGAAGTTGGAAATTGCCTGCCGCAATAGAATATCTAGAACCATGTGAAGAAGCGATTAGTTCGTGCGTTTGTATAAAACCCTTTTGTAATCTCTATTTTTTAGTATATAGGCGGGGTTATATGAATGCGTAAAATCATATTGGGAGTTTATCTTATCTTCAATGGCTGCATATTCTGAGAACACGAGTCGTGAGCGGTTTTTACTTCACTCACAGAAATTTATTTGGCAAAGATTGTTTCACAGTTACTCGTCTAGGTCGACTTAGCAATTCTAAAGAAAAAGGCAAACATGGCATGCTCACCAACACATTTCAATTTGCTAAATATGATGTTAAATGTAGAGTAAAATTACTTCAAAACTCTCTTTTCTTCCTGTGCGATTACGCAGCTTTGGCCCTGCTAGACGGTATGTGTGTAAAATAACCCCTTACATAAAAAGTAAGAAGAAAAACGTTAAAAGTAGAAAACATATAGTTTATGAATATGCTGTCACAACATGTACTCATAGAGAGAACAGCCAAATTATTTGGATATGCCGTCTCGACATGCTAAGCCTAATTATCTTCACTGCCCGGCAAATCATGTTTAAAGCCAAGAATAATAAGATTACATGTCTACCCTGAGTCCTGATAGAAAACGAACTACCTTGCATCCTCTCGGGTTGTTAAACCGTTGAAGAGGAGTTGATACAATCCAGGATATTGCATGCTGGATTGTATTGGATTGTCCTTAGCATTGGATGCGCATGGCGCACCCAATGCCAAATGTTTGAACACTCCTGCCTGTGCTTTGTTTGTCTCGCTCACATCGCCGCCTCGTGTACTTTTTCTTATTTCATTATTTATTTTTGTTAGTAATAATAGGCAAAACCAATTTAAATAGAGGTGATAGTTTAAAAACAGGGGTCACAAACCTTCTAAGATATGAACACGTCGCAACGTTCTACGTTTGTTTAATTAATCGAATATGACATTGTTGTCCTTGTGTACGCCTTCACGCTCCGCGTCTCATACTTGCCGAAATTATTTGATTTTCTACCAGTTATAAAAAATAAAAAAATAAAGACGTTTCACGGGTTTTTCAAAACCTCTACAAAGGTAACTTGTACGCTTGAAAACAAGATTCAAAGAACTTCGGCAAACGAAAGTGAGCAACAGAAACGTTTGTTGACCTAATGTTTCGTGAGTTTGTTTTTTTGCGAGACATTTATATTTCAACTAAAAGAAAGTATTATGATCAACAACATAACGATTCGAAGAAACTCAAGAAAGACTACAGCGAAGCTAGTATCGTGCTTGTTGCACAGGGGTTAGATGGACTGAACTAAAAGTCTGTCAGTAGTTCTAGGAGTTTGCGGCATCGTTCTGGATCATTTAGTACTGAACTAAGTCATCAAGAAGAATCAAGACTGCTCTGTCTACTCCACGTGTCCTAATGATGTTAGTAATATTTCCCATATATACGCGCACGTACCAAAAGGATGTTTAGTTGTCCGTGGCGGTCTTACTTTTGGTTTTAGTGCACTTTCTTTATTGCAGTCCAATAAGAAATTGCACAGGCTAGCCATAAAACTATGAAAAGTCAACATAACTGAGTTGGAGTTCATAAGATATAACGAGGAAAAGAAATTGGAAAAAAATATGAATAGAAAGTTAAATAATGGAAGCGATTATTCGCTTTATGTTACATAATAGCCTCAGTATAAGATTATAATCTAAAATTATTATGGACTTTTAGGTGCTAACGGTACTTTGCAACAGACTTGAATTTCGCAGTACCGTTACCTGGAGTTACAGATTTTCGCGCGAGCACGATTCACACAAATCAATCATCGTCCCGACGCTGAGTGAGCACATCCTCAAACAAATTTCGAGAACAATTACAAGCAGCGTACAACTTCTTAGGTAATAGCGAAGCAAAACTTTCACTCTGAAAATAGCCTCAAAAATGTTTAGATTCGTGTACGGTGTTCTTGCATTACAGGATTCGAAGGTGACGACTCCTATCACTTAAAGATACGGCACACCAAACGTTGTCATGGGGCCGCAGTTGGTTGTAAAACAAACAAAAACACTTAGCTCATATTAACGAACAAATATTCAAAGTACAGGCGAGCTGGTGTAAGTTGAACATAATGGTAAACCTGAGTCTGAGACATTAAGACGTTGCCTGTTCTTGTTCTGTGTTTGCGTTTTCTTTCTCCTACCCCATTCTCAGGTTTACCATAATATTTACGTCATATCCTTTTCAGAAAGGAACTGTAGTCAAGGAAGATGACGAGCTAACGTACTGAAGCGCACTGTAGAACAAAGTTGTTTTATTCCCTATGAGTATTCTAAATTGTTATTTTAAAGTTGTTTAATAGTGTTTCTTCACATTTAATTGATGCCTTTAAGCTATTTAAAAAAATTAGTACTGTCACAACTATAGTAGAATATGTGTTGGTTTTCTATCTTTTTTAACACTGTTCGGTGTATATCTGTGCATAATATTTGCGGTTGGTATATGTGTCTGTTGTATCTTTATTGTCTGCGTTGTAATGCACCACCAGGAAACAATGTTGCTGTTATTGGGCGGGAAAAAAAGCAAAAAAACATCAACGTTAAATATTGTTCGGGACCCCTTTTGAAACAGGGCACATAACATGCCTGTGAAACATTATGACTGCTTGAACACTAACGATTTTGTTAAAAATAAATTTTTGTTTTACCGACGGTGGCTTGGATGGCCGACAACCGGGAACAAGACATATAAAGGAACGAGCTCCTGCAAGTCCGTTAGCCGGCCGGCATTCAACGTTCCGAGTTTGTCGGCGAGAGCACAGGGTTCGGATGACTATGGATCTACTCTAAGAGATGGTTCTGCTGATATCAACGAACTCGCCGCACTCGCCGATGTTTGGTAGAACCTTCAGGTGTCGCGCAGGCGCATGGCGCCTGCGCCTACCAAATTGCCACCAAAATGCAGGCCGTTCACCAACAAGGGTGAACGGCCTGCAATACGTTAGTAAGATAATGCACTTAATGCAAAGGTGCGTGCGAGCTGGACAAGAATGATGAGGTAATCCCTGTAGAAGGGGAACAAGAAGGACAAATGACAAACAAAGCTAGATGGCTGGTGCGCGAACGAACACATCCGCCTGGTCCTGGTTTCAAACCAGGGACCTCTCTATTTTCAGGTGTTCTTTTCGGTCGCCCATCAGTCACCTAGCGTTGTTTGAAGATTTATTTTTGCCTTCGTCCCTCTTGTTCACCTTCTCCAGGGATTATTATCATTACCCACTGACACATGTTAATTTTTTGGTGTCTCTATTTTAAAGATTGAATGACTTAATATGTGCAATGGATATACCAACCATGATCTACATTTATATTTTTCAACAAACTCGTACTCCGTTATCACGAAAGTGGAATAAGTCTCGAATCCTGTCTACACTGGGCGTCGCTGTTAATTGGAACAAACGATCGCCGTTCATTTTCGTGTTTATTTCGCTCGAAAGACGATCATTAACAATAGTATAGTAGTGAAAAGCGCTGATTTAGGGGCTAACCGCTAAACCTTATGGCCGTCGATAATTACAAAGCGCAGAAGCACTGATGCCGTTGTTGTGCTAATAGTTTCGTTGCACTGTATTATCGTGAACTCAGCTAGCTCCAAGTTTTAACCAATACCAAATGTAAGACATGGTCCACGTCCTACCGCCCCCCTTCCAATCATCATCATGCGAGGATCCACGCAGCGCCACCTAGCTTGCGTCAGATTCGCAACCAGCCTGTATTTTTGTTTCTTAGAACGAGCTCGGCGCTTGCACGCGACGGCGCCAGGGGCACGCGCCTGCAGCATTGCTGTGTACACTTGTCGAGCTTTAGTGTGTTTCTTGCCTGAATCAGGTAAATATATTCATACACTAGAGACGACGTAACGTGCAGGCCTGTGTTTCTGCGTGGCAGTTCTACAGGGTGAGTCAAAGAAATCGATGACTGTTTAAAGCGACGGTATAAATTGGTTTCTAAAGGAATTATAGCTACCGTTTTGCAGAAGGTTCACCGGCTAAAGTAAATTAAAGGTGTTAACAATTTCACAGAACAATCTTACCTAAATAAAAAGTTGGAGGTAAAAAAAACTTGACATTCCTACCAACAATGGTCATGTGCTAACCACAGGTGTCCAATTGGCGCAACAGTCGACATCTGTCAGCAGAGTTCTCCGCGTCCACAGGAGGCACCGAGTAACGCATTTTTTTGCGTCAACTTCGGTGATGGCACCACCTTTGTCGGTGTCAGTTTTTGGGTGTTTAACTCCACATTGAGGTGCGTCACACAGCGTACAGTTTTTGGGGAAGAGCCCGGATTTTTCCACTCCCGGAAACCTGGGCGGACCTCTTTCGTCGTCGGGTTCTCTTCGTACCAAAGAGCTCCCTTCACTCTCTTGCTGGAAGCTAAGCGAACGATGAATATGAACTGCACCCCAAAACAGAGCGGGCGAAAGTTGCAGAAAAGAAAAACAGAGGCGGTAACAGCCAGTGAGGGCAAAGCAGGCGGCAATCTCCGCCGAAAATAATTATCGAAAAATGAGATAACACATTTTTTTTGTTGTTGTCTTTTTATCTTCATTTTTCGTGTTTTACAGGTAGAATACAATAGCTATACGCTGACATATCGTGGAGAAATAGAGCGCATTGCTTCTGGCACAGAATCGTTGTCTGCTATGTAGCGGACAGCGATAAGCATAGGAATGTCTGCCATGCCAAGACGCGTGACAGTGAGGCAACGCCGTGTGACGTACGTAGTGGCGCGTACCAGACACGGATCACGAGCCCTGCCCGAATGGCGAGACTGGCTGGGATCACGGCGGCAGCAGGATGAATTTTTAGCAGCTCTTTTTTTCTTTGGTTAATTGTGGTGATAAAGATTTGTTTGTTTTTAAACTTACAAACGTCTTTCTGTCGCCACAAATTGGTGACCCGTACGTGATCCCAGCCAGTCTTGCCGTTCGGGCAGGGCTTGTGATCGAATCGTGATCGTGAGGGATCGTGAGCGATAAGTATAGGAATGTCTACCATGCCAAGACGCGTGACATTCCTATGCTTATCGCTTCTTCGCTACAGCTATAACCGTGGTCGTAGGAAGCGCAGGTCGGGGCTCTCTGCGATCTCACTTGCTGCCATCTGTCGGCTGTTTCTAAAGTCAGGCGCAGTTATTTAGCAGACGGCCGAATAAGTAGAGATATGAAGTTTTTTTTTTTTAATTTCTAACCTTTCACTTAGGTAAGTTTTGTTAATTGCAACTTTTTTAACTTATATGCACGTTTTTGGGCCGCCTTCGTGTAAAATCGAAGCTCGATGCGTAAAGAAACCGATTTACGCGGTTCCTTCAAACAGCCATCGATCCCTTCGACCCAATCTGTAGAACGTGCGAGTTTTCGCCGTTAATTTAAATCACCGCCGCATATGTTTGGCGCTGGGAATTCACCCCGCATGTGCGGGGTGTTAGTCATGCTCCTTCAGGTTGCGATCACACTACCACCTGGTTGTCTGCTTAGGCGCAAAGCAAACAACAGCAAAGGGCTTTCCGATGTTATACCCAGATACATCTGCAATATTACGTGCACAAGATACCCGTGGCAAGCAATCCAGGCAGAAGGATGAATGAAAGTTGAAAGGGTGCCCATGTAGCTACCATGAGATGGTTCCTCAAAAACATGAGTGACAAAACGCATCAATACTTTCACAGAACTTTAGCCTCGTCCCTCTCGGCCAACTTCCTGGAAACAAAATCGTCGAATGAGAATTTTATGTCTTCATTACGAAACGATGGTACGCAGCGGAAGCGGTGTTGTGTTTCCTGCTACCTACTTACTGCTGGAATTCTTCAAATGACATGACAGGAGTTTCCGACCTTTACTCCCTTGTCCGGCCCAAGGTTTACCTTTACGGTATCCACTTTACCCTGCTCCGTTTAATGCAACGCTTTACGGAGACACGTTCGAGCAACCGTAAGAGGCTCCTTTTTAGGATTGAGTGCCGATATCTACAACAGCAAAGGTTCACGATTGGCGCTGCCAACTGATCGGATTTTTCTCAGATCGTCATGGATGCAACACGCAGCCCGAGGTGCTGGTGCTGAAATGTTTATTTCACATTGATTGACTCAAAGCGCTGCGGTGAAAGGTATAGCCGGTCGCCAATAGGGGAGCTGCAGGCTTTTGGAGGTCAGTGCTGATGGTACCCAACCAGCAATCTGAAGAACTTAATGGCGGACGCCTTAAGGTTGTAGGTGTCCAGGCTATACCAGGCACACAACGAGGTAGGCTGAGAACCTTGTTGAATGGTGGCCAAGGCTCGGGTCCGGAGCCCCGAGTATACGAGGCAGACCCAAAGCAAGTGGTCCGTGTCATCCTTAGTCTGACACGACCCGCACGTACCAAGGGGGGAATAGGGGTGTCTCTTGCCCTTTGACTCTTGCGCCATTTGCGCTGACGTAACCGGTGTAACTGATAGGCGGTGAGAAAGGATTCGGACTGTGTTTGTTGGAGCGTGACAAGCTCTCGGCGGGAAAAAATGTAAGAGGGAAGAACGAACCAACCTTAGAGCTTTTCCTTGGCGATGATGTCCGCTGTAATTTTGCGAGTGGAAAGGTCTCTGCTTCTTCAGAAGGTAGGCCATCATGAACTTCAAGGCTTGCCCTAGCTTTCACTGATAGTAACTGCACAGGTGCAATGTGGGGAGATTTATTGTTACCGGTTTCTCCGAAATGCCCGGGTACCCAGTGTATGATGCCGTCGTGCCCGAGGGCACGTAGATAGTGTACATATAGTCTGAATCGGTTTATGGCAGTGGTTGTGTGCCGAGCGTCTGCACAGGCCCGATGTGTAGCTGGTGAATCCGTGAAGTTTGAAAATGGGTACTGGTTTTGCTGCTGTTTTATGATGCGTTTGCGTGTAGAGCATAAGCAATGATAGCGTGCATTTCAGCCTCAGGGCTGTGGACGGGTTCCAATGTGTAGTGGTAGTGTCTCTCCTGATTGGACGTCATGTGATGCATGCAATCCACGGCAAAGCCTGGTCTACCTTAGGGGCAGGCGGCGTTTATATAGACGAAGTGAACGCCGTTTTCACTGGAGGTGATGTTTGTACATTTGATGTGCTCTTTGACGAGACGCCCGTCTTCGTGCTATTCTTTCAGGATTATTGTGCCGTAGCAGCGATTTAGAGACTGTCATTTGGATGTGCGTCCAGGATGGCGAGTGTCGTCGCAAGTTGGGAAGCTTGGTAATATGTCTGAAGATGTCGTTTCTTGAAGACGTGGCTTTTTGTAACGGCCAAAAAATATCATATCTAATGCAACTATTGATATTAGAGACTGTCTGGAAGAACTACAGAGAAAGATACTGTAGGTCTTAATGTTTCGGAGTTGTCATCAACAAAACAAACTACACAAGATATTCTAGACGACTCCAAAGAGCCATTGTTTGTAAGTCGTGTGATACTGCCGGAAACAGGTCGAACTTTTGTCATACTACCGCGGCAAAGGCAGTAGAAACACAGAATGTGATATAGTTGTCTTGAGAAACTGGGCACAGCTGTGGAGGCTGCATGCCGCATATGGTATTCGTTGCGACTTTGACGAAAGTGATATACTTTGTTTCGCCTTAAGTCCAGACGCAGCTGACTCTAAGAGCTGATGGGACCAATCAGACAGCCTCAAAAAGCCCCCCATCATGGTGTTTGTCATGTTTATGTACGTGTTGTATCATCGCTGAACCAATCATGAGCAGAAAAGGCCCAGTGACTAGCGCTTTTGACGCTACTTTATCGGCCCCGTTAGTTCTAAATGTTTGCTACGTCTGGACTTAAGCTAAAACGAACTATAGACGCGGTTTTGCACAGGGTCCGCGAGAGGTGTCGTGACACCTATATTTTATACGCAGAGAACGGCACCTGCCGTTGCTGAGTGGCTGATGTGGGCGCGCGATTGAAGGCTGTTTGGGTGCCCTTATAGGTGCAGTGTGAACGGCCGGCAGAAACCGACAGCCGGTGACTATCGTGTACAAGGCCGCACGAGGCACTTGAAGAGGAATCGTCTACCTCGATCTGATTCCAGCGCTTCCGGTAGAACCTTACCCGCTCGTTAGAGGACCTGAAAGTAGTCTTCAAAAGCATCGTGCCAATGGCCGTGCTTGCAGCCCTCTGTCATGCACGATAAGCGAATGAGCACCCCGTGAAGGACATTCAGTGGGTGTCATCTTCTGCTGTGGACATGTAGATACGAAGTTCTTAGACCTGTTCGACTGTGTGATGCTGTAGACTTAGCGTGCGGAAAGCAAGAACGGAAAGAACGCGGAAGCGTCACTGTGAGCCTCTGTTGCAGAGTGCACACAACTGCGCAATCGGGGCCGTGTTGCGATGTTGTGAAGGGTTGACGACAACGCTTATCGCCTGCAAGAGTTTCTGCCTCTCCGCCCTCTTTTTATTTTTGACACAGAGAAAGTAGCCCATGCGCACTTGCGATCAACTTGAGCAGGACCTTCAGGATTCACCTGACATGAAATTTTAAATGATATCTATATATTCAATGACCCACTCTCTTTGTCATCTAGCAACTCTTCGGCGCCAATTGGAGCAGCGCTCATCCTAAGCACGCCTATAGTACCGTATAATTTTTTTCTCCCGTTTTTCTGCCGGCGTTTTTTGCGCTCTTTCGCTAGATAATCCCGGAGCGCGTTAGTTTGACGGAGCAGACCGCCAATGTATGTTTTAACTCGTAATATTTTACGCCAGTCGAGGCTATACGGAGGAACTCGAGAAAGGGTTAGGCTGTCACTGCAGTCAACTCAATGAAGAAGACGAGCGCCGCATCGTCATTCGGCTAGACCATGTCGATTTCCGCCCTTGCGTTTAACCGGATATGTTTAGGTGACAGGCATATAAAATATTCTGTGTTAAATGTAATATTTCTGGAGTTTCTTGTGTAGGCTTGATCAGTTCACTGAGCGTACAGGGCTGAAGACGCTTACATTGACGAGAAACGCTCTGAGAGCGAGGACGACCCCCATTTATTGACGAGAAAGGTGTCAGATGCGTACCTTTGGTTACGTTATCGACGTCCTGAATATGTTGTTTTCTGCGATGAAACTAGCGGCTGAAATGACTCACTGTCACGAAGGTTAGGAAGGTTAGGGAGCTTTTCTTGAGGCCTTCTGTGTGTTGCATAAGTGATATCAGGCGAGGTGTTCAGGGCAAACGCTTGGTTCATATATTTGTGTTCTTCCATGTATTTGCTTCAAAACAATAGAGTTATGCGAGAAAAAAAATAATATGTGTATTTAGGCACTAGACGGTTATCACGGACCTTAAACGTGATATGTGCCTATCAAAACACCCCTTTCAGTTGCAGTTTTGTTCCCGAATAATGCATAGCAAACACACACACACAAAAAAGGAAAGTTGAGTCTTCTCCAAGGTAAACACTCGACCGAGGTGAGAAGAAAAGCTTGGCAATTGACTTGCTAAACAGCGGTTAGAAGTTTACTTTCTGAATGGTTGAAACGTAAACAAACCGTCGCCGTTAAGCTTAATGCGTGAGTAAATAAAAAAAAAGTTTGAAAAACGATAGTAAACTTAATTTTATTGCTTTGAAACAGGTCAAAGCTTACTGCTAAAAAAATATTGAGGGAGTATTTTTCATTGAACATACGGGGTAAAACCGAGGACCGTTTGCACTGGAAGCCTGACTTTAATTCACAATTACTAGTACAAAAAGCACAGGATACATCTCCTGACCCCTTCTGAATAAATATATTTGTGCCCCCGATACGACCCATGTCTCACTGTACCATAAAAAAACAACTATATAAATCAAAAGCCTCGAATTTAGGTAGTTTTATTCGCGGAATTCACCAGTTTACCAGATTCAAGACAATCTTCCTTACCTTATGCACTTTAACGCGCACAAAGTTTTAACGGTGAAAATATGGTGTATTTATAGATAAATAACGATGGTTGAAATCAATGTTGCGGAGTTCCCACTCCGGAATTCGAATGATTTCGGAATCATTCCGCACTTTTGCGACCCGGGAATGGAATTGGCTCGGTTCTTATGCGAGCTGTGTCGATTTTCATCTAAAGCCTATAGGATGATGGCGGACTTCGCTAGCGCATAGAAAGTTGGCGCTTGAAACAGCATCATTGCACTAGAGGTGACTGACGGCCTTATTAGTGATTTTTAGCAAACGTTTACCCTCTTCCGCGTACCGCACCACCGAAGCCTCTGACGCATGCTTTGAAGCGCGCGCCTCGCGATCACGGTATCACCCGGGCGCGCGCTTGAAAGCATGCTTCAAAGGCTCCGGCATTGCGGAACACGGTAACGGTCCGCTAAAAGCCCCTTGGTTTAAGCTCCTTCGAGGATAAAAAAATTTCACGTCTTCGGTGAATGAAACGAAGCTGAATAGTTTTAGACGGACAAGGTGTCGTTCCTGACGCCGCGAGACGCGACACAGCGGCTGTTGTAATCATGCCCGATTAGTACGCAGCTTTTAACCAGGTTGTCGAACTGAACCCGAAACGAAAACCGGACCAAAATCATTATTTTTAACTGAACCTGAACAAAACTGTAACCGAAATCAATAATTCCATATTGAACCCGGATCGGAAAGAGAACCGTAATCACATGCGGCTGTATACCAGTTCATTGACAACATTTCGACGAAATAACATTTCAGCCGCGCCCATCTTGCGAGTGGCGGCGCGGAAGTCAGTTAAATATTTGCGACGGTGGCGTCAGCGGCTCAGCTTTGACTGAACAAATGGCAGCGAAGCATTGGAGTCCGTTTACTAATAATCAACACACAAATATATTTCACGTCCGTGTGCAGCACGATTTGACCTCGGCAAGTCGCCGTGTTTGAGTACACTTCTAAACTTTGTTACACATTACGGTAGACCACAAAGGACGCTATGAGCCACCGAAGCCAATTTGTAGCTCGGAGGGTGTCCTTCCGGTTGGGCCGAGCGATACAAGAGCTGCGAAGTCACGAGATAAGCTACGAACTATGGATTAGCTTGCGTAGCTCGCAGCGTCCTTCGCGGCTCATCGTAAGGTGACACGGAGTATATCTAACAATGCCGAGAGGCAAAATTATTATTATTAAATAACTTTATTTTCCAT
Source organism: Ixodes ricinus (assembly GCA_037355805.1). Lineage (NCBI taxonomy): Eukaryota > Metazoa > Arthropoda > Arachnida > Ixodida > Ixodidae > Ixodes > Ixodes ricinus. The sequence continues at coordinate 28,860 of JAZHYW010004992.1, forward strand.
TTTGATACATAAATGGCGGAAACAAGGAAAAAAGCTGTGAGAACAGCTTGACAGAGCCCCTTGCTCCCTTCTAGTGGCACATACAGAAGTCAAAACAAAGCAACAGCGAACAACACAGAAAAACCGACATTGCAAAGTAAAATACAAAAATCAAACAGGTCTCATAAATCGATTCATTCGTTTTCGCCCCACATTAGTTCAGTTCGTAATTCTTGAATTGTAATAGAAATAATATCAATGTTATTTTTATTAGGCTGTTCAATATAGTAGGAAGTGTGTATTTCAGTGATTGCATTGAATAGTTGTTACGACACAATGGCACAGTCCAATGTTCCGCCGACCGAGTTGGGTAGGAAGTTGCATGTTCTCTTAGCTCCGCAAGATTTACTAAACTATCCCCATTTCTTTTATTTTCTAACTTGAAACTGATCACGAGTCTGTACTTATACATTTTGTAAACAGGAAGTATACTATTTTTTATGAACAGTCCCTGGGTGCTAGAGTCGTAAGAAGCATTCTCAATGAGACGTACATATATTTTTTTTGCAGTAGGAGTATTTTTTGGAGATTTGTGCTGGTGGTTGTGCCCCAAACTAAATAACAATAATTCAGGTGGGAAAGAAATAATGTCTGGTATAAAAGAAACTTAACATTTCTCGGTAGAATAAAACGGTTACGCGAGACTAGTCCAATGACCTTTGACAATCTGGTGCGTAAATCATTTACATGATTATCCCAAGATAAGTACTGATTGAAAACTACACCTAAACTCTTAAAGTTATCTACAATATCTATATACTTTGCATTTAGGACAAGGGTCTTGGTTGTAGAAACATTTTTGTTTTTAGGCCGAAAGATGATTGCCTTCGTTTTACTCGCATTGATGTTTAGCGCGTTATCCGATGACCATTTTTGCAACGCTGTTAGGGTCACGTTTGCGCAGCTGATAAGCTCGTCGCCAGTCTCGCCAGAAAAAAAGAGGCTCGTGTCATCCGCGTATATTACGAATTTAGTTAGTGGATTTATGTTTACAATATCATTAATGTATATATTAAACAGTAACGGCCCTAATATGCTTCCTTGTGGTACAACGGATATAATTTCCTTTGTTGAAGACGCGAAACTATTAAGATGAACGAACTGCTGACGGTGACCTAAATATGACTTAAGCAAGAGAAGTGCTTGACCTCGAATTCCGTAAATATCGAGCTTTTCTAGCAGTAAATTGTGATTTATATAATCAAACGCCTTTGTAAAATCTACAAAAATGCCAAGGGCCAATTTCTTACTCTCAAAACTCCGTAAAATAAATTATTTTTGTTCAAGCAATGCAAGTTCCGTTGATCGATTTTTTTCGAAAGCCGAACTGAGCATTAGTAATTATTTGGTGCTTATCTAAAAACTGAGATACTCGAATATGTATGATTTTTTCTAAGCCCTTCGAGAATACTGGAAGGACAGAGATAGGTCTGTAATTGCTTATGTCGTTCTTGTCTCCCTTTTTGTACAGCACAGACACTTTAGCTTTTTGCATGAGTTGCGGAAATACACCGATTGAAAGACACAAGTTAAAAATATGAGTAATACAGGGAGTAATCAAAGGTAAAACATACTTGACTGGCCTAATCTGCATATCATCCGCATCACAACTATGACTGTTATTTAATTTCATAAAAACCGTAAACACCTCTGCGTCAGTGACTGGACGTAAAAAAATAGAGTCGCTGTTTCTAAACGTAACATTTTTACACGCGTCGCCGCTATAACTACGTTGAGGTAAATTTATGAAATAGTCATTAAATACATCTGCTAAAGATATGCCAGTTAACTTGACGCCGGCAGAAGAAATGCTTTCTATGTCATTGGAACACTTATCACGCCCGATAACCGCGTTTAAATTTTTCCACATAAGGTCACTGCGGCCTACTGAAGATCTAAAAGATTCATGATGGTAACGTTCCCTGGCCTTTTTCAAGTCCTTTGTTACTTGATTACGATAATTTTTAAATGTCCTGAGGTCATTGGGATCTCTAGTCTTCGTCAACTTTTTGTAGAGAGCGTTTTTAATATTTATTCTTCCGAGTAAGTCAACCGTTACCCAAGGTTTCCGAATCCGCTTTTTTACTTTAATTAGTTTGTATGGAAAATGGACACTGTAAAGGCTTTTAAAGCGCTCCAAAAATAAACTGTACGCCTCATTGGGGTCTCCATTTTCGAAAACATCATCCCAGTTTGTGTTAGCTACATTCTGCGCAAACCTCTCCAAACCGTCCGGCGTAATACACTGAACAGACACAGAAGACACTGGCACTTGTTTCTTTATACACCTGGTTTTAACACACATAAATATAGGAAGATGATCGCTAAGGTCGTAACTTATTACTCCAGATCTTACATTGCTTTCCTCATAATTTGTAATGAACAAGTCGATCAACGTTTCTGAAGTAACATTTACCCTAGTAGGTAAACTGATTACGCTCTGACAACCATTCATGATTATTAAGTTCTCTAGTTCTCTTTTTGAAACACTATTATTTAGCATGTTCACGTTAAAATCACCACCACATATAATGTTGAGTTTATTTTCATTAGTAAACTCAAAAAGAGCACCTAAAAATTCCAGACAGGGAGCCAAAACGCCATTGGGAGGTCGATAAATGACAGAGACAATACCGTGCTTAGTTTGCAGTGACAAAGCTTCATAATCCTTAGTGATTACGCTAAAAGTCGGCAATAATTCGCACTCGATGTTTTCCTTAATCAAAATTGACACACCTGCCCCTCCGCCTTCAGTGCGATTGAGAAAAAAAGATTCGTATAGCGGCAGCCTAAAAACGTCAGTATACTTCGTGTACCAGGTCTCGGAAAACATGATAATGTCAAAATCAACTAATTCAGCAAAAAAACACTCAAGATCGAACACTTTTATTTTTAGCTGATCGAATATTAACATGCAGACAACGAGTCGAGGAAGAAAATTCTTTTCCTATACATGTTTCAAACAGTGACGGTAATACATAATCTGAGACTGCCATGATAGAAAAATGAACACAACTTAACAGATTCAAAGTGGATTTAGTGCCATCACTTAGTTTAAGTTCAACAAGTCATTTTCACTCCTTACAGGAGTAGCACGGTCACCGGCTTTCCTCCTTACAAAAATCTTCCCATTTCGGTGCCACGCAAACTGATAATTGTGCTCCCTTGCCCACTCCTTTGTGGTCCACAGGAGTAGCCTTGTCCTGTCGAGTCATGTTTTCAAGAAGATACTCGCTATCTTGAGGCCGTTTTAGGTTACGTCTTTGATCGAACCAGTGATCGCGAGTTTGTTGTTGCGCAAAGCGCACAATGATTCCAGGGATTTTTTCAGGTTTGGAAGAAAGCCTGTGCATCGAAGCTATGTCAGACGGGGTCAACGTTGGGACGCCTAGCTTGACAGCTACTTGGTTCACCAGAGACAGCAGGTCTTCGTTTTCAGCCTGTCGGACACCGTGAATTTCCAAATTTTGTTTCCTACTACGCCATTCCAGCTGATTCAAATCCTGTTTTACTTCTGCTAGTTGCCTATCATTTCCGGCGTTCTCGATTTTTTGCACGCGTTTCTTTAAACGTTTTTATGTCGTTGTCTTGTTGTCGAACATGCTCCAGCAATTCATCGTACTTGTCCGACATGGTTTGAACGGAGACCTCAATGCCGTCGACAGTTTCTTTCATACTCAGTAGGCTATTAAGTTTTTTATTCATGCATGTCAGCATAGCGACCACGTCAATTTCGGTGTCTTTTTTTGCTTTGACACTTTGACCGCTTCGCGTTTTTGACGTACTACATGTTTCGCACCGCCATGACTTCTGGAATTTTTCACCTTTGGATTTGAAAGTCGATTCCGCGATCCCGGAACAAGTGCCAAAATGATACGTGAATTTACATTCCGTACACGTTAAATCAGCGACATCGTCTGATAACGGTTCAAGACACTTGAGGCAAATGTCCTCGCCTGGTCACTCATCTTAAAGCACAAGGCGCACTCAACAAAAGTGACAGCAGTATCGGCAGCAGCAGCAGCAACGGCGGGAAAGTACAAAGCAAGTAAATAGACACCAACCTGTAGAAATCACGAGCGAGTGGTCAGACACTGTTCGCTGCGTGCCGCCGCTGCTGCCGAATGCCGGAATCCAACTCGTGTCAGCCTTTATGTAGACTTGGAAGGTAGGTGTCACCCCAACGCAACGCTTGCAGAAAGCCACTTGTGGATGACGTTTGCAGTCTGAGCTCGGCCGGTTGAGGGCAGGGGGTGGAAGGCCTTGTCTTCGCGGCGCTTGCCGTTGAACTGGAAATCCTGTAGAAATCACGAGCGAGTGGTCAGACACTGTTCGCTGCGTGCCGCCGCTGCTGCCGAATCATTGTGCATTGTGCATTGTGTGCGTGCGTGCGTGTGTGTGTGCGCGCGCGCGTGTGTGTGTGTGTGTGTGTGTGTGTGTGTGTGTGAAAGGAAAAGGGAACATAAACATAAAATGGAAACAAAATGTCGACGGCTGCTGGTGCGTTTCTTTTGCGATGGCGAAATCTGGGGGCATCAAGAGGTGAAGCAGCGACGAGTTCGACACTGCGGCGCCGGTCGCCCAGTGCACTGAAACCCTGCTTGACGATTTTGTTTTTGTGTGTGCGTTTTCTAAAAACAGCAAGTCGCCCGTTGTATTTTTTGTCCTTTTTTTGTTTTAATCGTCTTCGGATTGGTCTTTGCTGCCTTTCTTCTGTTCAACTCAGTCGTTCGAGCAGAGCCGTTCCGGCGGGCGGTGTCGGTAGTTTGCCGTTTCGGATCTGAACGAACATCGTACAGGTGTGCGGTCGTTCATCAGTACTTCCTGAAGCCCGTTAAAGGCCCCAGGGTAGCAGTCGTACTGCATGGGCCAAATATATCATCTAGAGGGTAGGGTGTAACAATGTAACAACAGGGTGTAACAATGTAACAACAGGGTGTAACAAAAAAATCCTTCTGTCAAAACAACTTACGAATGAGTATGATGCGTGCTACCGTCACGGTATCATTGTGAGTGCTGGATGATTGCCTTCACATGTGAGTACTGTAGTTTGATACTGTTTATAAGCCCCTGTATAACCAAGTCATTTTCATCGAATGGTTTTTGTGTTAAAAATTGCAGATCATTCAAGATTCTTCAATGTGAAAAACTTCTTCGAAAAATGGGATAGAGGTTGATTCTAGCTTAGTTTTGTTTCGTGAAACGGAATATCACGTTCGTTTTCCCCGAAGATGTAAGTGAACGCGAGAAAACACGCTAAATATCCGACCAGTTGTGTTGTGACGTCTTAAGAGGACCTTTCGTCGGCCAAGCGCGTGTCGCTTAAAAGCCGTGCTGCAATTACAAGCTTGTCACGTATATTCCTCCGCACTGGTACCAATCGTGACGTCGTTTTCTGCCTTTTTTTTTGAAATAGCAAGAGTGCGCTTGCATATGTTTGATGGGCGCTGAAGACGCGCGAAAGCCGAGATTCCGAAAACTCATTTTGTGACGTCACGCTCCGGGAATGAGGACCTTCAGTCGTACTTCAAAAATGATTTTATGTTGCCTCCATGCACTAAATTAAAATAATAGCTTTAGATTTGAGATTCTGGAGATCAAATGAAGATGATTTAAATGTATTTCCTCAAATATAAAACCGCTTCAGGTTCACCTTACTCTTCTTTTTTTTTTTGCTGTCCTCGCTTTTACAGGAGAGCTTCTGATGACCTAATTTATTATAATAAAGACGACGCCAAGTTAAACTCACCATTAACGACTGGTAGCTGTGGACTTTTTTCAAGAACCCGTTTGAATTGGTTCGCGCTTCGTGTAATAAGTAACCGTACCGTTCTTTGAAAAGCACCACTAAACCAGAACCGAACCAGAACAAAATGCAAAGCAACCCGAACCGAACCGGAATAACGACCGGTTCGACTCCTTCTTTTAACCCGACCGATTTTGTAGTATTTGCGTAGGACACAAATAAAATATTGGACTGAGCATGGTGCTACAATCCCGTGTGCTGACGCGCCGTATACCAATTGCACTTTGTCAGCTCTTTTCACTTCTTGCCGCAGCGCATGGAGATTTGGTGCTCTTGCTGTGTATTCGAAGCAGAAGCAAGATAGTTTCTTGCGCCACGCACATGTTAAACATTTTTAAGGCCTTATCAAACAAATAACACGCTAACAATATATCTGCGGACGGTACACGATCCGTTTGCGAAAAACATGGGTGGTTTCTTTTTTGGCGTCTGTTGTGACTCACAAACCTTTTACACATCATAGTGCAATCGACGTCTGTAGTGATACCACGTGACACGAAGCGCTTTGTGCGCCCACCCTTCGGCTTAGTAAAATGAATATTTAGAGGAAGCTTCTGCGTACTTTTTCAGTCGTCTCTGCGTTTAAAAACGTCAGCAGCTTTCTGCTTCTTTTCTTCAGTAAAACAGTGTGGCTGTCAATGACTATTGTTTCATGCTTACGAATTTGAAGAATAGAATGGTGGAGATCAGCCGTTCCATGGAGTGAGAATGGGCCAAACGTCTCCCTTCCTGGGAGTTCAAAGAATTGGAAATATCGGAAACTCTAATTACCAGGAATGGAATTGGAATGAATGAAGGTGGCCATTCTGCAAAACTGGTTAGAATAAGGTTGAGTAGTTGCACCCAGCTTCAAACATCGATATTTTTTTTTCTTTCTCAGCGTCTTCGGCATTTTCGCTCTATGTAAAACTATCCCGCCGCCTTAGTGCAAGCAACGTCTTTACGGTGAGTTATCAGACCGACGAGGTTATGTAGCGTTTGAGACGAAGCACGTGTACTGTGTCTTGTATTTCCCAGCGCTTATTAGTCTTTTCGTTCAGTCATTTTATTACATACGTGACGCCACTGTATTTGTGATTAATACAATATGGTAGTGTAAAGCGCCTAAAACTTCTCGGAATGTTTGATATGGCGTATCAGTGTCCAAACAACAAACAACAAAAATCACTGGAAGAACAAGCAACAAGTTGATGAAAGCGATGATACCAGACGCACTGGCTTTCTTGTGAGTCAAGCTTGCGTAGGTGAACTAATTGATAGACTACTATAGCTCGGCTTATGGAATCCGCTGCAAATATGGTGAGGAAAGCCTCTGGATTATGTGGAAACAGAAAATCAAGCTTTAAAGGACCGTAACGCAAGAAGAGGAGGTAGAAAGGTGTGAAACCAGTCCCGTCGTGGTGGCATGGATAATATGCGAAAGTATTTTATATGGAAGCGCAGCATACCAATTCTTGTGTTTGGGATGCTGGGCTTTGTTTGTTGAGGATAAGCGATGGTAACTTGATGGCCATGATGAAAAAATGCACAAAACACAGGGACAAAGATGAGAGAAACGCATAAAGGAGAAGACGCTGACTTTCAACCTCTCAACCTACTTATTTTGAAAACACGCGGGTATGGGGTCTCCTTTTTCTTTTACTGGGGTGTCGTTTCTTTTCATATTAATCTGGGGTCGCTTTTTTTTCGTTTTTTCGAAGGAGAAGTTATCTGAGGTACAGAAAAGCCATCTCACTATTTTTGAAGTTCACTGATTGTTGGCTAACGCACGCTGTTTTTCTTTTTCTACATGGTAGGCCTTAATATTCTTCGTAGATAACTGAGTTTGGTGTTTGTACTGAATATTTATGTCACTAAACCGTGGTTCACAACCGCAGTTCCGGCAATGTATTGCTTTGGCAATGTATTGGATTTAGCAATACATTGCCAAGACTGCAGTTGTGAACCACGGTTTAGTGACACAAATATCCGGTACAAACACACAAACTCTCTTTTCTAAGGAGAATATTGATGCCTACCGTATAGAAAAAAGAAAACGACGTGCGTGAGCCAGCCATCAGAGAGCTTCAGAGGCGGTAAGACAACCTTTTTTGGACCTTCGATATATTCTCCTGCGGAGAAAAAAAAAAGCGACCTCACAGGAAAAGAAAAAAGAAGCGACGTTACACTGAAAGAAAAGAATACCCCATACCCGCGTGTTTTCAATATAGGAAAGTTGATCTTGCCATGTTTCGCGCTGTTTTTCATCATGAACGTTTATCAACTAGCCCAACTTCCATTCTTGTAAACTTGATGGAGAAGCAAACAGCGCTGCAGTATCTCTGATACCACGCGGGACAAGAAAGAATGTCCGCTGTAGCTGAGACGTCACCGAGGGGCTCCATAGTTCACTATCACGTTCCCCAAAAGGAATGAAACGAGGTCAACAGTTGCGCTGGTTAGCAGAGCTCTTGTGATGGTATATCAAATTTGTTGTCTATTCCAATGTTGATGTAACGGTTGTCAGTGCTGGACAAAGGGAATTCGCCTAAAAAGTTAACCCTGAGTTGTTGAAACAAGCTGGTCAGAGACGAAAGTGGAAGAAGAATTCCTAATGGCCGAATGGGTAATTTCTGTCGAAGTTCACAACCATCACATGAATAAACATTTCTTTTTGAAGGTTCGGTGGATGTCCACCCATTAATATGTTCCAAACCTTCGCGTAATTGCGAAGCAGAAACAAGTTACCTGTCAAAGGGGCGTCATGTAGTTCATTAAAAGGGTAACTGCAAAGAAAAAAAGTGTTTTTTTAAACAGCCTAATTGGGACAAGCAGGTCACAAAACAAATCTTCCGCGAAAAAACAAAATTTTTCTAGCAATATTTACGCCACAGAACGTAATTTACTCGGAGTCCCAACCTCTCCGCTTTTGAAACTCCCGCTCTTTCGACGCCCGCGAAGTGGCTGGTATACGTCACTCCGTGACGTATAGCAGCTACTCTGTGACGTATAATAGCAACTTTGTGTAGCGCGATTCAAAACGGGTGAAATAGCCGCTAACTAAAATCAGTCCTGCGCAATAAATATTGCTGTAAAAAATTTTGTTTTTTGGCGGAAAAATTGTTTTGTGACATGCTTGTCTTAATTAGGCTGTTTAAAAATACACTTTTTTTCTTTGCAGTTACCCTTTAAGAACAGCTGGTTGCAAGGTTTTTATGAATTAACACCAGCTACGGTAATCCACCTGGTCTCACATTTTGTAGTTATGTAATATCGTTTCATATGTTAAAAGGTACAGGCACTGGTGGCCAACGTAAGCCTTGAGGCGTTCAATAAGACCTTGATGAGCCGTACCACGACGTTGTTTGTGGGCAAGATTTGTTTATTTGTTTATTTATTTACAATATCTACAGGGCAATAAGGGTCTAGTGGCGAGAGGGGGTGTTATGTACAATGATGAAAACTGCTTCTCAAAATCTGATGGGGTTCTGGATGGAGACGATGCCGTCGGAAAGGTCACTCCAGTTCACAATTGCGTCAGGAAGAGGGGCATGCCGGTATTCTGTGGAAAAGTACTCCGGCCGCGCTATTTTATTGGAAAGATCGAGTTCAGAATTAAAAAATAAAAAAAGACGCCGGGGAAAAAAGAAACTAATTTAGAGATTAACGAAAAAATAGTCAGAGTGCAGGCGAGCTGGTGTAAGTTAAACATGATTGTAACTAGAAAAAGAGGAGGCAACGTCTCAAACTCAGCTGCAAAGTTTATTTCGTACACGCCTTTTATACCACAATTCTAACGCCATCTCTTTAAAAAAAAACAATTTGACAAGAGGACAACGACATTCGGGTAAACCTTCTCTTATCTCCCTTGACCTCGGCTGCGAAACACTCACACAAAGGGTCACATTCTAGCATAACCACTTAGACACTACTTTTTGCCACGTTCCGTTTTCGTTTACAACCACTCTAAGAGGCATCTCCACTTTATGGTCCTTTAGGAAAAATTTCAAACATAGGTACATTTTGGATTGATTCATTATGCTTTTGGTATGTAATGATATGAAACGTGTAGTACAAGAGACAATTCGTATAAAAACGTCTGGCAACTGTATAAGTCAGGCGTCATTGCAGTTCTGGAACGAATGTAAACAATTTCTACGCTTGTAATTTTTTTTTTTATTATTAGCAGTGTTTATATGTATCCTTGGAGATGTTCGAGAAAGTCGCAGTGTTTTTGTGGTTCGTTGTAGGAAGGCAATGTCGTTCTCAATTTTGGAGATGGCCCCAAGTTCCGACTGTTAGCAGTGTCTAGTGTTGTTTCTTTGGACTGATTGAATTGATAGAGGAAACGCATCTTTGAAGGTCAAACCCTTTCTTTGTGTTAAGTAGTGATTCACCTACGTTCGCCGGGAGGTTGTGGTTATGCTAGAATGTGACCCTTTGTGTGAGCGTTTCGCAGTCGAGGTCAAGGGAGATAAGAGAAGGTTTACCCGAATGTCATTGTAATCTTGTCAATTTTTTTTTTTAAGAGACGGCGTTGGAATTGTGGTATAAAAGGCGTGTACGAAATGAACTTTGCAGCTGAGTTTGAGACGTTGCCTCCACTTTTTCTACCTTCTGTTGTGTTCTCTTTCTGCCCCAGTCTTAGGTTTACAATCATGTTGATTTAGAGATGTTGAATAAGAAAGTTTTATGCAAAAGATATAGACGGAAGGTTTTTCGACGGGAACGAATCGATGGTTGGAAACGATTCGATCGTATTTGGAAGATACTAACAAAATGGGCCTTTTCCGCAAATGTTGGGCGCCATCTATCAACAAGCAGGAGAGGCGTTTTTGATGGCGTGCCTTGCTTCCGGTTCTGCCCTCTCCAAGCTATTGTTGGCTGTCTAAACGCGGTCGGGAAATGCGCTCACTGCTCAGCGTTTGTTTTTCCTCTATCCAACACAATCGACAAGCCGATTTGTTTTCAATTAATGCGTTAACTAAGGGACGACTTCGTCCGTTTGTACATTTTTTTCCGAATTAATGGATGACTGACTTCGCCGTGGCGCCCGTTTTGACTCACCACACAGTTGAAGCTCTCTTCGACCTATGAGAAAGTACAAACGGTTACATTAAACTAGGATGCATGTCATATGCAGTACCGGCAGTAAATTCAGAAAATATTTGAGACCAAGTTACATACGGAAAGCCATTTTTTTTAAATTGCAAGCTATTTGTTTAATTTGCTCGAAACTTTTATTTGGCAAGATGCATTCTCATAAATGTGAAAGCTTACTCTGAACCGTTCGAAAAACACCGGCGCTTGAACGTACCAATGTAATTCTGATCAAAGGTGTATTTTAGTGGAGGATTTCACCTTGTGAAATTTCAACGCGTAGCTTCATTTCTATTATAAGATGAGACCAATAAACTTGGCCGGGTCAGCGGCGGACTTGTTCCGCGACTACTAAATGTCGTTTTCGAGCGCCGCTGACCCAGGCGGGTTCGTTGGTCTGTTTTTTTACTGGAAAGAAACACCACTTTGAAATTACACAAGGTCAAATTCATCACTAAAGTACATGTTTAATAAATATCTAAGATTAATACGCGCAGCCACCGATTTCTGATCGAGCCTCGTCATTGATGTCACCTCACTTCAGGCTACAGCTGTGTACTGTAGGTCCTGAAGAAAAAACACAAAATCTGCCACACCTGTTTTCTTTTTTTTCTTTACTTTTAGTTTAGCGCTTGTAGACAATGTTGCAAACTTGTTTTTTTTTACTCGATACATGCACGAGGCAAAACATCAAGGTGATTGTTTCCTCTTTCTTATTTAACCACAAGACCAGCAGATGCGGTCGTAGTAGCGATAGATCTGCTCCCATTTTACTTTCTGGCTGTGCACGTAGCAACAAACGGTGCAGCGTAGCCCCTTCACCTCAATGATTTATAAATATTTGAAAACTGTGGGCTATTCCAATGCTTACAACAACCAAAAAGCAGACAGGCAGTTTGCGTAGCAACATGAGACCGTCACATTGGTAAACAAAAAAGTGTGTCAGTGAAACGCACCAGCACAGAAACGCCAACTCCGAGTCCCTCGCTCTGCGTGGCACATAAGCGACACGACAGCATACCTAACCAATCTGCTGACTCGTATTCACACAAAAATAAAAAAATGAGGAACAAAAACATGAACCTTTTTGAAGTGGCAACTGCAAACGCGGGAGTGCTTTGAAGGCTGCGTTTACGAGCCGTCCGCATTGTATCGCTGAATCGCCCGAATCTAGTGCTGCCACTTCGTCGAGTGAAGGCTAGTAGAAGGAAACCCAAAGAAGCTTAAACCGCGACAACGCTTGCTGTCGTTGCTGCAGCCAACAACGAAACAGCGCTAGGGCCTGTCGGAGAGCTTCGAAACGCGCGACAACCGCTGCTTCCTGCAGCGCCGAGCCGGGCGTACCACGATACCAAAAATGGCGGACTCCTGTCTGCTGCTGCCGCGCATGCGCCGTGGAAACCCCGGAAAAGGTCCATTGAGTAATCGGACTAATAAAAAATGCAGCAAGGTTTTGGAAAAATTCATTGTGGTCTGTTAATGTATCATAGTAGGGGTGCCCGACTGTGGGACCGGACATTTCATCGAACGCCGTTTCGTCGAACGCCGTTTCATCGAAGCCGCTTCATCGAATGCCGTTTCATCGAACGCCGTTTCATCGAACACCGTTTCGTCGAAGCCGTTTCATTGAACGCCGTTTTATCGAACACCGTCTTATCGAACGCCAGGGTGGCATTCCCGCTTGCTGAAGCTTGTCGGAGGTGCCCATCCCGGGTTCTGGAAGTTTTTCACTTGCCTCGCCGCAGAACATCGACAAGCTGGAGCAGACAAGCTGAAGGCGATGCTGAGTTCCCAAGAGCCTCCTCGCCAGAAGAAGGCCATAGTGGCTAGAAATGAGAATGTCCGCCTTTTTTTATGAGAACCAACGGAGCATGGCTGTGGGGGACTTTTTGAGAGCAATTTCTCATCATTTGAAACGGTGAATGGCTGTCGCACGAACACATGAGCCCCCAAAGTTTTCAAATAAAATTTGAAGTGACGTACTAACTTTTGACTTGATTGAGTCTTAACACTAAAAAAAAACAATATTTCGTTGTAGTTTCATAAATAGCACCTCAGCTTTAGCTACTGCAAGCTTCGGGCTGTAAAAAAGTATCAATAGAAAGATAAGTATGAGAGGCTAGGAGGCTCACATGGCTAAAGTTGTTGCGCCTGCGCAAAACCTAAGCTGCCTTCTGGCCTCCATGAGTTGGAGTGCGCTCTTACCGGGAGTGCGACTTTATTTATTTGTTACAATACCCTCAAGGCCCATCGGGTAATACAGAGGGAGTGAACAGATAAGCATAATATGCGAAACAAACATAAAAATCGGTACAAATATCCTCATGGGTTACTTGCATCAAAATAAATTGTAACAGCTACAAGTTTGGACATTAAAAAACCTGACGATAAATCGGTGAATGACACGAAAATGCACTCGATCCGGGAATAAAAGAGCATCTTTCACACTTCTTATATAAAAGACATTCGATGAAACGGCCGTCAGCGATTCGATGAAACGGCGTTCGAGTGAAACGGCGTTCGATGAAACGTCCATCTTTTCGATGAAACGGCGTTCGACGAAACGGCGTTCGATGAAATGTCCGGGAACCGCCAGACTGATGATACGTACTCTATTTTAGACCGGACTATGGAAATATAAAGGAGCCGTTTTGGGTAATGAAGGGCGGATTCGAAATTGTGGCAAAGGAAGCACACGCTGTTGTTAACGGAGTTCATGACGGAATTCCGTTAATTCTGTTAGAAAAAGGAGACAAAACATCTGAAAAAACGAGTAGAAACTCTGGAACAAACCGACTGCGGCGGGGAAATGAAAAGGCTTAGGCAGAAAGTGAACGAACTGGAACGGCGAAGCCGAAAACAAAATCTAGAAATTCACGGAATTCCGAAGACTGACAACGAGGATTTGCTTGCCAAAGTGAATGAGGTTGCAAAAAAACGGGTGTAGGCCCGTTCGTCATGTGCGCATTCGTCATAGGCCAACTGGTAATAGGCCCGTTCGTCACAGCGGAACATTCGTCATAGGGGAATTCGTCACTAGGAAAGTTTGTCACTGTGCGAACCGGATATTCGAATTTGCCCAACTTATATTCACTTGGCTTTGCATGCAATAAAGATTAGTACGTTATATTTCATTTTTACTGAAGAGAGGGAACATCCAAACAAGTCATCGTTGTACTTAGAAAACAACAGGTTTATTGAGCGAAATAAAAATAAATTAAAAAGCGATATTCAAAGCTGCCGCCCTCAAGGTTTCAAGACGATTGCGACCATCGTAGCGGCTCACAATGATCTGAAGACGCCGGTTGCAGTCGGCGTGCTTCTTCGACGCACCTTCGAAGATGTCGTGCCGCCCTCTGCTTGAGCCAGCTTCATATCTGTCAAGGACTGCTCTCTCTGACGCAGCCCAGGAACGCCCAGATATTGGGAGAACTGCAGCCCACGTTGCTCTGGCATAAAAGAAAAAAGAACACGCACACACTCATGGAGAAAGCTTTTTGAGTGGGCACCGTACTGAAATTTTGAGCCACAAATGCAAAAATGTGCTACGGAAAACTTTCAAGTTCTCAGAGGATTAGGTCAGTTCTTACCTGCAGTCCCCGGTGCCACGCTTCGATGCTGTTGTTCGTCCTTGGCATTTCTGCTAGTGTTGATTCTCTGACTGACCAAACCAGAGGAGGGAAGGTGGCCGACGACAAGCCGTTTCGACGGGGTTTCCCGATATACACGTCTTCGAAGTAGTCCGGCACGAGTGAGGCATCAATGGGGAAAACCTCGAGAAGGTCCTGGAAGGCCTCGGGGATGTCGGCGATTGGCAAGAAGGCCAATGCTGGAAGCATTCTCATCTGAAAATCCACAAGAAATAAAGTAACCAATTGCAACAATAAGACGTATAAATAGAATGCCGCATACAAGAACAGCAAACTCGTCATCTTCTCTGTACACCGACTGAGGATAACGTGAAAAGAAAAAACAAAAAAACATCCCTGTATCTTAGCGCCGGGAATCATGGCTTGTATCACGTTGAGGGCCGCTATCTCGAAGTCCGTGTGAGCCACCTCAAGGCAGTTGGCCCACGAAACGCTCGGTGGCCCTATTATTGGATATGTGTTCAAACACTTCAAAATATGTTCGCTCTTTTTAAGGTTTTTCGACGTCGTGCTGAGTCACATGGGCCATGTGACTCCGCACGACGTCGAAAAACCTTTAAAAGAGCGAACATTTTTTTAAAGTGTTTTAACACATATCCAATAATAGGGCCACCGAGCGTTTCGTTTTATGCGTTTATCAGAGCTCTTGAATGCTTACCTCCTATAGGTAGCTTCAGATTTGTTGGGCAACAAGCCGTAAACCATTGGCACTACCACGCCATTGACTGCGGCATGCACCGTGTACAGTTGGTAAAACTGTGCCGGGGTGACTTTAAAGGTCCCGTCCGCGAACCACGTAGTCGCCTGAGCCAGACAGTTCAAGTTACGCTCGGTAGCAAAGATCAGGATTCTTTCGCTGTCGCCTCTCCGCTGTAGTGGAGGAGAAAGAAATCTCCTTTGGCTGCGGTCTGCATACAGGTAAAACAGTCATTATTATTATAATATGTCGCACACTGTGATTTTGCACTGCAATACACTTTACCTTAAACTCTCTGGGCATTCGTATGTGGGCTCTGCAGGCTGGTACGCTGTACTCGAAATTTGCCCGCTGCCTTTGCTTGCGGATTGTGCGCCGAGGCGTTGACGATGCGGGAATCCGCGATGCAGTGTCGTCACTGACGCAGGCAGCCGCATCCAGAAATATTTCGTGCGGTGCTAGACGGCCGTTTCATTGGAATAAAGAAGGACGTTAGTGAACTTGTTTTGGGAATATAAGAGCAGGAACAGATTTTGGTACATACCAGCCTTTTCCTTCATCTGATGACGAATCCGAAGCACGTTTATCTCGGTGGGGTCACCGGCATGCGTATGGTCACTGGAATAAGAGATTACACGAGTCTTGGCGTGATCGGTCACTATTTTAGTTTTACAAACTCCTCTTCGCCGGCAGGCCCAATACAACGTAGTTTCGTTAACCTTAATGCAAGTGTAGGAATGTCCTTCGTGAAGAAGCATATCGCCACCTCTCTTAGTAGTAACTACCTCCATTTAGAAATCGAGAGTGAGATGGGAAGCAAAAGAGGTCCGTCTTTTATAATCCGGGAGCAACCGTCATTAAGCCCTGAAGCGGGGCACAAAAAAAAAGAGAAAAAAGAATCGGGTTTAATGGGCTTTTTTTTATAGTGAACTTTATGTTCTCGAAGCTCTTTTGTTAGTAAGGTGACCCAGATAAGACAACATGCAGGCTAAAGCCTGCATGTTGCCTTAACATGGGGTCATTGGGATATGCTTTTGTTCCCGTTCGTACAGTAGTCAACCTCACTGACCTTGTAGGGATCTGGTTGGGTGACCCCCTTTCGCAACTTTCCTAAGAAAACAAAATAGAAAAAAAAAGATTAACGATCTTGGGGTCATTGTGTGACGAACTGCCAGCGTGCCGAATCATCCTATGACGAATGTTCCGCTGTGACGAACGGGCCTGTTACCAGTTGCCCTATGACGAATCGACATGTGACGAACGGGCCGTATCCCCAAAAAAAACTTGAAGTGCCAGACTCGGATCTCAACGAAGTGGCCGCTATTCATCGCTTATCATCCCGAGCAGATGAAATACCAGTCATCATTGTTGGCTTCGCTCATCAGAAAATCAGAGATGAATGGCTCAGTAAACGGCAGATTCTAAGGAAATCAAAAGACGATGCTTACATTCAAGAAAATCTCACCAAACAAGACCAAGCCCTTTTTTGGGAGACAAAATAATGGGCCAAAACAACGAATTATCGGTACGTCTGGTACAAAAACGGCCACGTCCTTGTGCGTAAGAAGGATCACGAGCAAGTGCACGTGATCAGGTCTGTGGATGACTTAGAGAAGCTGGTGTGATGCCTCATGTGACGCGCACTCAGTTTTAAGATGTTAGTTTTTTTTCTTCTTTTAAATGGATGGCACGGATAGTTTATTGAATAAACGGAACTTTATGATCCAGTGATTATTTTCTTCCTTCGAATGTGAAATCTTTTTTAGGAAACGAGTATATCGATTCTCTTAAATGCTTTCATCTGAACGCTCGATCAGCGCGAAATAAAATAGACGAGCTTGAATTATTTTTTGATCAGTTCGAATTTTCGTTTGATATAATTATGCTTTCAGAGACGTGGTTTACGGATAATACTAACGTTTTAAACTTACCAATGTACAACAGTTACTTTTTAAACCGCACAGAATGTCGTGGCGGGGGCGTTGCCCTAATAGTAAAGGCCGACATTTCCTGTGAGATGCTCTCTGATTATTGCTGCGTTCACAAAGACTACGAGATGCTGTCTTTATTGATAGGAGAGAGCATTATAGCTGTCTGTTATCGCCCGCCAAGTGGGAACTTGTCTTCCTTTTTTGCTTACTTAGAGTATTTTCTCGAGTTCGTGAATGAAAATAAATACAACGTAATCTTGGGAGGCGATTTTAATGTTAATATGCTACTTGATACGACATGTAAATTACAATTTGATGCGTTAATTAAATCAAACGAATGTGAAAATATGATAAATACTGCTAGAAGAATTACAACCGAATCATCGACATTATTAGATTTATTTATTACAAGCTACCATACATCATATATAAAATCTGGCGTAGTGATAGCTGATATAAGCGATCACTTGGGTATATTTTTTATGTATAAAGAAAAATCAAACTATAAACATAAAATATAATGATCAGTTAGCTATACAGTTTCAGAATATAACGCCTGATAACATGAACGAATTCAAACAAAAATTATCTTGTCTGGACTGGAACGATATCCTTCATGAAACGAACGCAGATAAAGCATAATATTTTGTTTTTGAACAAATTAAAAAAAAAATTATATGAACGCTGCTTTCCGTATAAAAAATTAAGCACTAATAGAAAAAGTCGTAAACCATGGATTACATAACAATTCCCCAGAAAATTTCGTACTAAAAATGCGTTATTTCAAAAATTCGTGAAAATAAAATCAATCGAACAACTAACAGTATATAAACGTTATCGAAACCAATTGAACAAAGAACTCCAAAGTGCTAAAAATATTTATTTTTTGTGAATTGTTTTCTTTTTTGTAATAACAGAGTCGACGTTGTGTGGAAAAAACTGAGCTCTGTATTCGGTCGTTCGTGCGCCACGAAACAAGATTTAAAGTTTAGCCACAAAGGTCAAGAGCTGTCAGGACAAGCATTGTCAAATGCGTTTAATGACTATTATGTAAGTCTAGTTAAAGAACGTCCACAGTCAAATTCTTGCAAATATATCAATGCTCGAAATAATCAATCCATGTTTCTTATGTCTGTTACGGCTTCAGAGGTAATATCCGTCTTTAATAGTACTAAAAAATAGCCAAAGTTGCGACTTCGATGGATTGCAAATCAAACCAGTTAAATACGTAATTGATCTTATTTCTCTTCCCTAAGCACACATATTCAATCTCTGTTTCATAAACGGTGTGTTTCCTTGTCAAATGCAACTAGCGAAGGTAACGGTTTTATATAAAAAGGAAATAAAAACGAACTAGGCAATTATCGACTTGTTCTAATTCGTTCTGTTTTCTCCAAGGGTTTAGAAAAAGTTATACTACTTATGAATGACAACATTTGCTGATAATCATGACTGAATTAGCTCGTCGCAGTTTGGTTTTGGAAAACATCGATCCACAGAACTGGTTGTCCTTGCGCAAAAAGAACATATACTTAGAAATTTTAAAAAAGAAAACTAACTCTTGGCTTATTTGTAAACTTTACTAAAGCGTTCGACTATTTAGATCATAATCTGCTACTAAATAAGTTAGATATGTATGAATTTCGTGGTCATGTATCAAAACTTCTAAGTTCATATTCATCTTCCCGCAGACAGTATGTTCATATAAATGGCCCCTCATCTGAATTAAAACCGATTGAATCGGGGGTTCCCCAAGGAAGCATTCTCGGGACATTTTAATTCAATGTATATATAAATGATATCGTAAATATTATGCACTCAACTCATTTTTTTTATTTATGCACATAATGCAAGCTTATTGTTTGACGGTGATGATGCATCGGACCCTTATTGATAACGTGAATGAAACACTACAAAAGCTTAATAGATGGAGTAGACATAATGCATTAAAAATAAACACCGTTAAGACAAAGGCACTTATATTCCGACCTAAGAATAAACATAATAATATTACCAAGGATATTTTTATAAATTCTTCTGAAATAGAAATTGTTCCCATGTTTAAAACTTTGGGTGCTATTTTTCAAGAAAACTTGTCATGGAACGACCATATTAATCATATCATATCAAAATTATCTAGCATCGTCGGTATTCTATATCGTCATAAACACATTCTACCACTTAGAACAAAGTTAAATATTATAGAATTTATTATTTTTTCACATTTAAATTATGGTGAACTCATATGGGGCACTACTACCGATACCGACCTCCACAAAATGTTTATGTTACAAAAAAGATATTAAGAAGTATCTCTAATCTGCAACTAGAGCATCCAACTGATGATTTTTTTAGTAAAATTGGTGCGATGAAAATTTTTGATTTATATGAATATCGTTTATGTGCAAGGTATAAAATAGAATCAAATTTATCCCAATATCACCTTAAAAACTTAGCGAAGCTAACAGATAAAGTTTATAGATAACCCCACAACACGAATTAAAGAACCTTGGGAAGTACACTTTTCTATAACAAACCACGGCCACCAAAGTTTAAAATATACTTTGCCAACTACCCTTAACCAGCTTAGTAGTGATCATCTTACGGTGAGCATCTTACGGGAAATGTTTTTTTCAAATGTTTATTTCGAGCGAAATTGTCCGCAGTAAGCGCTAAAATCTCTTGAATCGATGTTTTTCTTTCGTGTTTATTTCGGTGATGCCCTAACGTTCTGTGTATGTTTTCACTATTGTGAAAATTGTATCAATATGCTACTTATCTTTTATTGCGTTATTTCATTTTTGTAAAGTTTCTCAAATATGTTGTACACATGTCATGTTTTATTTTTGTATAAATCTTTGGTGTACGCATCGCGACTGCTGGTTTGGGTGGCTCGGGGCTCGTCAAGCTGTTTTTACAGCTTTTTTTCCCGTGTCAGCTTTTCAACATCGTTTTTGTTGGAAAAAATAAAGGTACTATTATTATGATTATCAATATGGGTTTTCGAGAAGGGGTTTGAAGTCAGAGGGACACCGATATACTTATATACGCCGGTAGGTTGAAAAGGAAAGCTATTGAGAGTAAGAGCAGGGAGGTTTGGAAAAAGGGCCGAGAGAAGCACACGCATTTACACTTTCTGACGTAAAATGCCATCTGCAAGTTAGTACACCAGTTATGCGCAATGTCGAAGTCTTTTTGCAGTGTAAATTAAAGATGAGTGGATGCTATGTTCTCTAACAGGACGCAGTCGTGGGCAAGTAGGCATATGAATGAGGATTTCTGAATAGGAAGATCGTTAATGTGTATGAGGAAAATCAATGAACAAATCACCGTTCCCTGGGTCAAACCATATGTTACGGGTGGCCAAACCAGATGAATATTCGATAACAATCGACAATCTGACAACTTTGGGAGAGAAAAGATTCGATTTAAAAAAAGTATGTCTTTTATCAGGGTTTTGTGACGAGGGTTTTAGGAGTAGCCCATTATGTGGAACTTTGTCAAAAGCTTTAGCAACTTTGAGGAATACAGGGTCAGTGGGGAAGCCATAATCAAGGTTTGCAAACAGATCCTAGATTAGACAGAGAAGCTGGGTTTCACAGGAGTCGTTTCTACGGACGCCGTGCTACGCTTTGTTACAAAAAGAAATAAAATTGAGGTGGATAGATAATGGCTTGAATATTACGCACTAGATAATTTTAGAAGAAACAAAAGTTGGGGATTTATGCCTATAGTTTAAAGGAGATGGGTCATCACCGCTTTTGTTGACCGGAGTGACCTTGGTTGTTCTACAGTCCTCAGGTACTGTAGCCGTATCTATTGATCGCTGGAAATATTTTGTTATAAATACGCCTGAGGAATATTTTGTTATCTGGAAAACTTTGGAGTTGATATTGTTCCTACCACGGGACGAGGATACCTTTAGTCACTTAAAATTATTAAACACTCCTCCAAAATGGACACACATTGGGTCCATAGAAGGAACGTTGGTAATAACAATTTTAAAAAACCGGGTGTGGCGCATTGGGCAGAAAATATATAATTTAAAACTGTGGCACACGAATGATTCTTGATGATGTCCTCGGAATCATCAAAACGCGCAGGTGGGAAGTATGGTACATGATTAACAACATTCCGAAATTGGCGCGGGTTGTTAGGTAGCATAGATGGAAGGGATTGTTTGTATGCTTCTGCTGCTCTAACAAAACGTTATATTCAGTGGCGCATTCAATATATTTAGACCAAGCTAAAGCTCTGCAATTTTAATGGCTACACGAAAACGTAGCTCTTTATTATTGGTAAGTTCTTTCAATGAGACTGGATACCAAGTGTTAGAAGATAAATAACTGAAGCTAATAATAGCCTAAGCTTCAATTAGTTGCAATGATTTGTTTTTAAGAAGCCACAAATGTTTATTTACATTCGTACCGTAAATACCCTCCAGGGAAACTGAACTTAACCTCAAAAGTTCTCGCCTTTGCATTTCATTGTTTCCTTTATTACATAGCCTTTTCTGCTTCGACAGCATGACTGGTTTTTGCACTTAAATTACTAAGCCACTTATGTCTCCAAGGGCGGAAAAGGACGTAATTGGTCCAAAGTAAGACTAATATATTTGAACACATGATGTTTATTCTGGTGGGAGAATAAAGTATATACGAAAGGGTGATATCAACGCAGAGACTGACCAAACCACGACAGAGAAGAACTTTCACTACCAGCGAGGTTTGGAAATATTTTACTTTCTATCATGAAGGTAACTATACTCTGTCTTACGATAACTTGGCGAACTATGAAGGCTACGGTCCCCGCGACTCAAATTGAGCTTCGGGGCAAGTCGCGTTATAACACTCCATGGTCGAGAACAAAGAGGAGTCGTTACCGCCACAGCAACTGCACCGTCCGCGAAAAGAGTAGATCTAGCTTCTATTTTATTTTTATTTTAAAGGCCACTGACCTTGCGCGATTTCATCTCAATAGATAGTATATGAAAAACAATATGTGAAATAAACACTACCAAATTAATAAATTTCATTTTTTTTTGTAAAAATTGGTGGACACGTAAGTTTCGCCTTTAAGAGTGGAACGCGAAAGCGTTATCGGGCCTCGTTCGCATCGCCTTCTCATTCGCGTCTCGTGCTCTTCCTGCCAGTGAGCAGGGATTGGAGCGCGCCTGGCTCGCAACCGAAGGGTCGTGGGTTGGATTTCCGCGTAAAATCCTTCAAATATTTTTTAAGACGATTGAATTACTTTATAAATTTAAATGAAATAGGACATGCGGCGACGTTTAATTCGCATTACATGCCATTTTTTATTTTATTTTAGGCGTGACGTCACGTTTCACGTGAGCGTTGTGCGTTGTTTGAGAATCCCGCGCGAGGTTATGGGGCTGTTACGCCATGACCTTATCGAGCAGTCAGGGGTTTCGCGTCACTGCGCCATCGAACCTGACGCCGGATTTTCTGCATCACTAGTTATTTAAAACAATCACGTTAAAAGAGACGACGCATCAATAACCGGTCCCAATTTTTTTTATTCTTGTAGTGCCTTTAGAATTGGTGATCACACCCGTGTAATCAACCGCTTTCATTCAAATCATCAACCTGGCATTAGCACCCGGCACAGAGTCGCGGCAAGATTCAACGTATTGTTGTCTCATGAACTGTTTTCGAAGAGATCGCTACTCTAGATGACAGCAATTTTGAGGCGGTGGACGTTCATCTGAATTTGGTAGGTTTCGCTGCAAAAGACTTTTGCCCAAAAAACTACAATCGGTTCCTTGGTAAAATGACACACACGCTCCCGTACCGTGCTGTCACGTGTCTCGCTCCGACGCTCTTATTGGGTCGCGGGGGTCGTAGTCTCCACAGTTCACCCAGTCATCGCGAAACGGAGTGTAGGATTATTTTACAACCACGTCTCACCGAGATCAAAATGTCCTCAATAGACGTAGAAACGAACTAAAGCGTGCTTTGGATACTCCTATGTTAGTTTATTAAAACACCACCACCACGACGTTCCTTCTGCTCGCGCTTATCAAATGTGAAGTTTGAATGAATTGACAGTATTTCGTTGTTGTCTATGTCAGAGTAAAGCTAGGTCTCGGTGATCGATCAGTACTATGTTAACGTCACAGGTGGAAACACGGGAGCATAATTCATCACGTTTTGTCATGAAACTGCGCGCATTTACGTTTAAAGAAAGTAATTAGAGCGCCAGAAGAATCAACGCGTCTGTTCCCACTGTCTCTATGGGCCTACCCGGAAGTTTTAACCACAAAATCCGAAACCGGGTTGTAAATGCAAGCATTAGAACCCATATGCAGTTTGTCAAAACGCAACTTATATAGACCACTCTGAGAGTTTGCAAGTGCAAGAAGCTTCTGACCCGCGACGTGAACCTTCTTTAATGAATCTTTGGGTATGAAAAACAAAAAGTCACGTTATTTTGGTCCATACATGAGTAACTGATGTTAGTCTTGCATACGGAAAAGCACGCTCTAATAAGCCAAATTATTTTCCAGAGAATAGATTCGAAAAATGTGTTCCCGCTCAACCTGGGAGCTGTCAAGCACGACACCAACTTTATCACTTGCAAAATTTCTGGGCACCCTGATGGCTCCCCAGCTCACCAGCCCGACAACGGGGCACAGCTGGGGAACATGGTTCGTGTGGCGGCGAAGTCACGCCGCCATGCGCACATCGCACACGCCGCCTAGCAAAGGCAGATGAGAGGCGGCGTACGGGCAGTGGCTGGCTGGACTCCAGAGCCTCCGGTGCTCGTGGGTATCTGTTAGTATTCTTCGTCGTCTCGTTCGTGTCCAATTAAATGTAGATTCTTGTCGTTGAAACCGCAGGCTCTTTGATTCCTCCGGGTGGGGTATGCAGCAAGGCGAATCGAGCACAAATTCAAAATCTTTTGTTCGGATAAATTCCACGTCATTCCGGCAGCATCGGATATGCCATGGAATATCAGATTATACCGCCGCGGTCGGTTTACAATGCCATCAAATAGAGATAGCGTAGTTTCCGTGCAGACATTTGCACAACGTTGGAATGTTTTAGTTCACAAATATCAGCTTTGGCTTTTGCGATAGAGAAGTTTTTTTCTTCTTTAGAATAAACCAATTTTGGCATTTAAAGCTGTTTCTGATGTGTGGATTCTAGCTTGCTTGCTAAGTATAGCCTCAACATCAAAGTTTCGTGCAGTTTGGCGCATCGCAATGGCAGTTGCATTAGCATCGAGTTTCAGCATTATTTTCATCATTTCAGGTTAAGAAGATCTTATAGTACAAGAACAGTAAGTTAGGTGTCGTCGGAGTTAATTGTCAGGGTTCAAAAGGGGGTAGCAAGTTAAGCGGTCAGCGTGTTGCTGCAATTTTCTCGATTTGTATGCGATCGTGAAGTCAAACATTTTAAGACGGTGCAACCAATGTCCAAGGTGACCAATGGGATCGTTTATTGACGATAGCCAATTGAGAGCGTGATGATCAGTGATTAAACGAAAGAGAAGTCGTTATAGGTAAAGCCTAAATTTAGAAATGTAACATACCACAGCGAGTCATTCCCTCTCGGAGATGGTGTAATTTTGCTCAGCCTGGGAAAGGGGCCGGCTGGCGTAAGCAATCACACTTTTTTCCTTGGATGGTGCTGTGCTGGAACTGCTTCGATTCCGTGACGACTTGCGTCGGTTCGGTTTCAGTGGGTGCGGCGTCGTTAAAGTGGCCGAGAATGTGACTCGAAGTAAAAGCAATATTTATGACATGAAAACGAACATTAGTTGTCAAGTCTGCAATTTGAAAGCTTGATTTTTCTTCAAGAGGGATGGCAGTGGAAGCGCGTGGTCTGTGAAATTTTTAATAAAGCAACGAACGTAGAACCAATGTACCAAATAACTTCTAACGCATTTTGATGGTTGAGGTGTAAATTTTTTGACGGCCTTTATAACGTGTGGGTCTGATAGAACCCCGTGTATGCCGACAACGTGCCCCAAATTCTTAACTTCTCGACTGTCAAGCTGGCCTTTGGATGAATTTAGTTGTAACCAAGCCTTTAAGAAAAAAGTGAAGGACTCCGGTCACTCGTTTGAAGTATTTAGTGAAACAGTGGGAGAAAACGATTTGATCCTCTAGATATCAAAGACATGTGACCCATATTAGACCATCCAAGAGCTGTGCGAATAAAACCGACATTAGACGTAACTGTAGTAACTGTTAAAGAATAGCAAATGATGCGGCCGTTTGCGATTGAAATAGTCACGTCTGATATTAAATTTTTTTGGCCATAGACATGATTGATTTACATTTTTATAAATCAGCACTAACGAGAAAACGTTCTCTCCACACTTGGTATTTCGCAAGTATAACATTCATTCACACCCCGTCTTTATTTACACATATTTGTACACTTGTGACGATGTTGAATTCGTCTAGTTCTACAAGGTTCTTAACGAGTTATCGACTGCCCGTGGGAGTGACCACCATGGGTCAACATTACTCCTGGTCGAAGTCGGTTAGTGCAGACGAGTCTCGACAGGCCCCAAAATGTTGGCGTGCTGGTACATGTGCCCATGCGTGCGCCAGCGTGTGCTTCTATCATTCAGTTCTTCTTTCTCTTTGTGCCGGCCCTTGCGTGTCCGTGCGCCGCTTGCCGTGAGCGATGTTGTGTGTCTTCGAACGTTGCCTATGCACACATGCGTGCAGCATGCCTGCGTACGTCAACGCGTGCATGCAACTTAGTTCTTTCCGAGAGGCAAAGGCGCATTCTCATATTGCCAGCTCCTCTTTCCCCGCTGCTTATACGAAGATTGAAGCTTTCTCATATCGACAGAATGCAAAGACATCTGGCGTGTGTGATAAGGCAACGACAGCTTTATAATATTTCAATTATTTTGCTTATTTCGATTTATTTATTTGGTTCGTGCCGGTGGCGAAAGCGGTCCGTTCTGCGGTCGCCGTTATTTGGAACGTGAGCAATCATTTACCCGCTGTGTATGCGAGGGTCCACGTGACGAACCTCAAGAGGCTGGCGATTTATCAACACGCCCGGTCCTGCGGGTTCATTTATAATTCACGCTCGCTCGCCAGTTTAAATCTGGGACGCCAGACGCGCGCGTGCGGGGGCGCAAACGTAACCGAGCAATAAAAGGCTCTTAAAAAAAAAAAAAAACAACGAACGGGACAAAAAAAAAAGGAGGGCGGAGAGTGGGAGGGCATGCGTAATTTTGGAACCTTGCTCGGAATCCACCGCTGGCTGGGCTTCCGTCGGCAATTTCAGCGAAATCTATGCCATACCAAATCCCCTGTTGAATAAGCAATCTCACTTTAAAATAACCAAAAAATAGGGAATCCAGAGGAAAATAAAAGAAAACAGTAACGACTCCAATAGGCTAAAGCGTAAACTTTTTTTTTCGTAGGTGGCTGCGCATTAAGAGGTCAACAAAGCAGCAAGAGCAGCCGTAAACAAAAATGATTACGAAAACAGGGGAACAACTGAGTGAAGGAGCTGTAGAATCGGGATTTCAAGGAGAAAAATACATTTTGGAAGTGCGAGAAAATAAAATAAAATTTGCCATCAAATAAAACAAAAAAAAAAATTTGGAAAGTGGACCCTGGCGTCTCGAAGAATATGTCATCAATGTCCGGGGAAAAAGGGCTACAGCTGGTTTTTATTATTGGGACGCCAGTACGCGACCACGGGTTCCTATTCAATCGTTTTTTGTGCAGTCGTTTTATAGTGTTATACCCGCCGTTTGGGGTGTTGGAAACGACGGGTGGTAAGAATAAAACGCAAACGCAAATGTCTAAGACCGCGATTTTTGTTTTCTCCTAAACCGATTGCATGAACAAAAGCGCAGTCTTTTTGCTGGGAATACTCTTTTCATTTGATCGCGCAGACTGAATACAAAATGGCTGGCAGTCCGAGATGCACGTGGAAGGTCGCTAGCGGTCGTCAACATCTATAACGAACCTGTCGTTGAGAGGGCTCAAATTACGTAAATGCATGGCCGCTGGCATTTTGAACAACGCTGGACATGACGAGATTTGAGAATGTTAATATATTACCTGACATAATAAGGTTGAATCATTCGCCGGCAAGAACCCAAAACAACGACTCACGAAACAAGGAGCGTCAACATAAGACGCCACGCCCTGAATTTGTTTAAGCAGACATTGACTATGAGCTGATGTCACCAAGAGCTTCATAAGCCTTCTCATTTAATATTTGTAATATTCCAACA
Organism: Ixodes ricinus; assembly: GCA_037355805.1. NCBI lineage: Eukaryota > Metazoa > Arthropoda > Arachnida > Ixodida > Ixodidae > Ixodes > Ixodes ricinus. The sequence goes on from JAZHYW010004992.1 coordinate 56,301, forward strand.
GAGCTCGGATTTTTTTTTTTTTTAACATGAAACCCGTACCTTGGTTTAGTCATTCGCTGCATGCAGCCTCTATAATTACTGACAGTTTTAGAAGAAAAAAACAGTGCGTGGCCCTTCCCAAGCATCTTATGACCATTTTAGGTCCATGGAATCGAGGCATTCGAGGACCAAGAAGCATAATATATTATGAATTAGGGAAAAAATGCGAAAAGCAGAAGCTTCGTCCAGTCTTTTCTCAATACTGTCAGTAAAGATTGGTAACAGTCATTAGCTCTTGGCAATGCGAAAGAATGGGCGTTCGGGTGTTGTTTTCTTTTTGCTGGTAGCTTTAGCTTACAGAAACAACGAATGGCCATAGCAACCTCTATACTCACAAAGCCTGGCAGTTCGACGACGGAGCCATAGAGTGCACGGTCGCAGATTTGGAGCGCGAGGATTTGGCAGCACAGAGCATGAAAGAGTTATTTCTCGGGTAACCTGGACGTCAGCGCACAGCTTTTGCTGCGCCGAGGACCCAAAACACATTGGTTCGCTCGGAAAATGTGTGTTTGGGCGTCTCGCCGCAGCGGGGCGCGAGTCACGTGGCTCTCCCCTCATCCGTTGTCTGCCGCTCCACTGTTTGGCGATCTGTCAGGCTTTGTCAGTATATAGGAGGCTATGGCAAGACGCACCTTAATACGTCATGCGTCTTGCTCTCTGGTGTATCATTCGGCTGTTTCAATCTTTAATGGGGCAACCTCAATTGCTGCGGAGAAATACTAGTAGGCTTGGGGACTGCCAGGCCTTTGTTGTGTAAGCAGTCGCTGTTACCTGAAGGTCCCGGATGTTTACTGCACCCAGATATACTTCAAAACCCATCCACTCGAATTTTTCAACCAGCTCACCCAATAAAAAACAACTACAGAAGATGCTTTCTTTTTTCTTATAGCCTAACAAACGCGGAAGTTGCACAGTTTGTTACCCGCCACTCACTTCGTGATTTGTCCTTTTGCGTTTTAACGGCTAATGCCGCATATTAGGCGGTATTACATCGTAATCGCAAAAAATGAAAACAAAAAACTGGTGTTTGTGTAATTGGTTGGATTGCGTCACTTCCTGCGCAATACACTTTGTTCTTAATAAAAAAACATAAAAGTAAGAAACAAATTGTTTGGATGTATTTCATTTTTCCTTCAATCTAACCAAGCGGACATTCCTGCCTAGTTGCAAACCAACTCGAGGTTAAGTAAATTGCGATCGCCGGCACCAATACAACTGTGATGCAAAATTAGGGTATGAAAAGGAGCCAAAATCACGAAAAGTGAAGGAACGTTTTCAAAAACCGGAGACGGAGGTTTAAGAACTGGGACGACAAGCCTGTGCGTCCTCTCCCTTTTTGTATCTTAGTATTGTAAGTTCAAGGTGTTGTAAGTTCACTTGCTCGCCTGTGTGTTCTTTGTTATTTCTATTAAAGAAAAACAGTTGCTAAAACGTTTTGAATCTATTCTAAATTGGAAAATAAATTTGAAGTCGAAACAAAAAGTATTGTGAAGGAAAATATTCTTGTTGAACCCCATATTTTACCATTAATGGAATATAAAAACCAATTGTATCATTCTCGATCTTTCGTAGAATTGCTAACATTCTCCAACGAAAGAAATAAATGTATTCTTTCAGCAGCTTGCCTCCGCAGTTATTTTTTTATTTCGCGGTTTCGACGTTCACCTTTTGTTTGGAACTTGGTACCGCCCCATTCATTAATTTAAAATATTTTATCTGCGAGTCGCCGCATTTCCTCGCAGATAGTTTTAAACATCAAGTGACAAGAATCTCGTAGTTCTATCCTCGTTTCAAATTTGGCAGGAACTAACTTACGTTTTAACATCATACAGAACATCTAAGGTAAACCCTTACCAGATGTAATTGAAGAAACTATATTCAGCTTATAAAGGATCGGATTTAAAAATGGGCTCAGTGACGTGATATCCTGGCTTGCTTACACGAGTATCTCAAAACCCTTCTCCTCCTGACCTATCCTTATGTTGAAGGCACCGTGTGGCGCAAGCTTCAACACCTCTCCCCTCCCCCCCCCTCAACTTGCTTCGTTATTAACGATCCCTCACTAGGCTCTCCACTTGACCCCACTGCGGGGTGCTTTCCGCATACACCTCTTCTCCTGTGGGACTACAGTTACTCTCCAGCCCCCTCATCAGCACCCCTGGAGACTGGTGTAGTGGCTCACTCCTCCGGCGTCCCTTATTTTCCCCTTACAGAGGGACCTGCTCACTCACGTCCAGTCGACACTGAAGAACCCCGACTGGTGAAGACAATCAGACCCTCTTCATAGCACCGGACGGGGCGACATAGGTTATAGGATGTGTGATCATTTTGGTGCGTTAGACTACACTGTTCGAAGAGCGTCTGAAATGTAAGCTATTGTTCTCTAATAAGTGGTATTGGCCAGGAAATGCACATTTCCGCTCCAAAGCAGGTACCGTTATGCGGACTCCTTTATATTTAGAAGCACTACAAACCAACTATTATGTGTCAATGAGTAATTTCTATCTTTCGCTACAATCCTATAGCAGGTTTCGTCCATTACCTTGGGAGTGCCAACTTTCATTCCTATAAGTAAAACACATTACGCAGTTCAATATAAGCTGATGCCGAGAAATGCAAGAACGTATATTCAAACCCCTTCCACTCAATCCCCAGCCCTCCGACTGCGGATCCATATTGAGCCAGAGGAATTCCCGGAAATCTTTTCATTCATTTATATTTTTTGTCCTCCCGTCTTCCCCGCTTTCCCATCTTGCTAATCGCCGCAACTCTGCGAAGGAAACGGCGTCGAGAGGAGCGCGCCTGACCGGTGACCATTCGTCGACGACACTCCCCTAATTTCCCATTCGGAAGCTGCAGCAAGCTCGTTTCCGGAACGTGCGACGAACGAAACGTCGAAACTCGTTACTATGGCGCGGGTGCACTTGAGTCATTTTGAGCTGCGAATTGCCCACAATCAGCTCGAATCAACACACAGCCGGTCGGTCCATTCTCCCTGCTTCTTCTTCGCCGTCGTTTCCCCGCTGGGCGGACGGAGCGGGGAGGCTGAGCTACGACGACACGTCGCTAAGTGGCTGCATTTCTGTGACGGCGCTAATGGAAAAGCCCGTTGAAATGGCGCCCCGTCCCATTACCGACGACTGCACCGGGCCTCCCGCGCACTGACTGAGTCGGGGATCGCGTGCGGGAAACGGCCACCCTCCTTTCGTGCCCTGCGTCTGGTGGCCGGGCCGCACGACGCGCCTTTAAATAGAAACCGCCATTGTAATTAACGGGAATAGTACACCGCGTTCGAGTAACTTTATTTTTATTTGCATCTTACAAAGTGCACATCAGCTGCGCTTTTTTGATGTTTTTCCTTTTTTTTTCAGTTGCGCAGCGCATATCTGTAATGAGAACATTTGATTTTCTTGCGGACTTTTTTTTTGCGTCGAGAAACAAAAGTTTCCGAAACAGGTCTTCCTTGCAAAAATAAATCTGACATCTGCGGTTCTTTTTTGTTTTGTTTTATGAGCTAATTAACGCAATCAAAGTATAGTTTGTTTTAAAATGCAGAAAAAGATTGTGGAAATTAGTGATTGATTCTGATCGAAACATTCCTTTGTTCTTCAATTTCATTGAGAAAAGTTGCCACGAACATTTCTCAAGGTGATTTTATTATAAAACTACCTATAAAATGTAGGTGGACCTTATCTTGTACCCAGACGAGTTTGAATTGTTATGCTTCTTGTGCAAATAACACCCTCAACTATGACTGAAATTTGCAATGTGAAAGTAGGACACTGTTCTTTTTTTATGAATTATAAGAACTCACACAGCAGGAAAATTATTCTGCTAAATTTTGTGTGAAAGTTTTTATCCTAAGTTTAGCGGGGAAATTAACGTCCCATGACCTTCACACCAATTCAGTTTCCCCGCTATATTTAGCGGGAAAACTTTCTCTAAATTTTCCCTTTAAATTTAGCAGGAAAATTTTTGCTAAATTTCCCGCTACAGTTCCCGGGAATGTTAACACGCTAAAGTTAGCGGAGAATGTTTTTCTAAATTTAGAGGAAACTTTCGCAAAAGGTTTCTGTTAAATGGGAGGCCCGCAGGCCAGGAGGAGAGGAAGGAGAGGAGGGGCCTACACTCCCTTCGTACCCTTCCCGCCTCCTCCTCAAGAGCTGCACTCTTATTCGGCATTACGGGTAATTCTAAACGTCTTTAATAAAAACAAAAAATTGGGGCAGCTCAAATCACGCTCCGGATCATGTGTTTTCGTTCTTTGTCCATACAATAAAGATTCACTTATGTTTTTTCCGATGCAAAGCTACCAGGTCAAGGATAATACTCAAGTGCTACACAAGCAAAAAAAAAGAAGAATCATGTCAATAATGAAATTTGCATTATTTATATTTGAGGACAACTGACTGAGGTGAACCTCTCTGTCTTTCCACCATATCTATCAATTTCTCGTATACTCTCCATAGAAATTACAAAGGTATGTTTTCAATTTCTATGCCTTTAGAGAATTGGTCGCATTCTTATTGTCGCAATGTATTGCACTGAATCACTCATGTCTGGAAATATATATCCCATCGGGTCACGGTATCAACGGATCAAGATCATTTTCTCGTAATAAAACCCTTACATTCAACCTTTTTTTTTGGTACGGGGCATTTAGTTCGAAGGAAGAGACGGACCAACGAAGAGAATATAAAGACTGCAGGAGCGATATTTGAGTTACGGATGACGACTGCTTCTCCCGTAGCCTATTGTGGGTGTGCACAAACAAGAATCACATTATCTTTGGAGTGCACTACGAAATGTAGCACACACAAAAACACAACTGTGTGACATCTGCCAAGCTACGCGATACCAAAGCAGAAAATATAAAAATCTGTTTTTCCAGTGTGTCTTTAGTTGATTTAGAGTGGTAACTTTGATTAGAACATTTTTTAAGGATGTTTTCTTTTTGTGGATTTGCGTTTTAAAGGGGATCGCACCCGTTTCTTTTCTACACCGCCTCTTCTATTAGCCTAAATAAAAATTTATTTCGACGAACACTTTCAGCCCTAAGTAATGAGGTATCTAATCATTTTTTTAATATAGTATCGGTTTATCTCTGAAATTTTTTAAATCAAAAGGCGCTTAGTTACTTTCATCATTGCTTTAGAGTGCGCAGGCCGGAAGCAGCATGACGGCATGACGTGCAGCATGCTTAAAAGGCTGTATTTCACCTTGTGCAGTTTCTGCTGCTGCCACGTGGAACAACTGTCATCGCTTTTGGGCACGGGTTTCGAAACGCGCTTAAAGCGAACGACGGAAGCAGCATTGTTGCGATGACCCAGTGAATTCCGACACCTTACTGCAACATTACGGTCGACATTTTGTAGAAGAAGCCCATGGAGTCATGGTTAAACAAGACGTACGCGGGACATCAACGTAACCTCCTGGGAACTACAAGGGGATATACCCTGCGGCTACCCCTTTTTATCTCTAGCGGCCGACGTGCAGCACCTAAACAGGCTGTATTTCATCTTTGTGGAGGTACGTCCCGTATTTGACGTCAGTTATTGTTGCCGGTCCGACGACCATTTCTACTGCTGCTATTCTGCCCACACTCTTTGTACTTTAACTGCATTGTGGTCAAGCGTGTGTTTTCTCACTTAGATCACTGATCCACTGTGACGATTTTGAAACAAATCTGGGTCCCATGAGTGCGGATCAAGCTCAGCAGTTTTCGCAAATGTTTCAGTTATTAAATGAACAACATTTTCGGTTACAAGGTGTAGGTGGTGGCCAAGCAGCGCTAACTGATTCCGTTGACGAAATAAAGCAAAGTAAAAAATCTATTTATAAAAACGTTACACATCGGTAAGAGCTTGTATCCGTCGAAAAACCAGACAACTGCTTTTAAATTAAAAAATAAATAAACGGTTTACAACAGTAAATGGAAGAGCAGAAAAGACAAATACTGCACTATGTCATCGGTTGAAAGACCTAGAATATAGGTAAATGCGAAACAACGCCTTTTTATGAGATTGATGTTATGAATTGCATCAAGTGAACGTTAAACAACTTGTTCCCGCAGAATTTCATCTAAAGAAACGGTGAAACTTTCCCCCGAGTGTGAAATTGGCCGCGGAGCTTTTGCTTTTTGCTATATGTAGGCTTTGACAGTACAGTTGTGAATCTCAGTGCAAAGCACTCACAGGGCTTCAATCCTTTTTGCAACGTATCGCCTAATGATTAGCGCGTGCTGAGGAGGCGTGCACACACGAGTCTCGCTAAGCGCTTGAAAGATGGCCGCAGCTGCGGTACCGGCGCACCAGTATCATGGCGCGTCCCGGATATTGGCGTAGGTACCTACACGCGTGTACAATAATCCGCCGCAAGCTACGTTTGCAAGCCCGCCGTTGCCTGGTCCAGCTGCTGCCAAATATTCGGCCCACCTTTGGACTGGATAAATCAAGACACAAACCAGAGTAAAACAAAAAGTTGCGAGCAAAGTTAAAATTGATTTTTTGTTTAATGTAGTTGCCAGACCACCCACTTTCCAACAATACATCATCTGTCATCTACCTCTAAACAAAAATAAACCATCGCCAACGGCACCTGCCCTGATTACTTAACTCTGTCACTTGTTAGAACACCAGAGTCCCAAATTGACATATGTTAAAGGTCTGTTAAACTCCGACGTCGAGCGTGGAAAACGCGGCGTTGTGCAACGCACACCGATACTGATTGATCGCAAATATCGAGTTCCCTCTCGCCGTCCAATGAAAGGCGCATGTTGTGCGATACGCTGCTTTCGCTGCACTCAACTATTACACTTGCTTGGCGACATGATACCGAAGATGCCAGCGTACTACCCAACGTCACACATTAAGCTCAACTATGTCACTTGTTTGGCGCCTTTGGCCCCATAGTTGGCAAATGACAGACTAATTATCAGGAAGATAAGCCTAACTTTGACACTTGTTTGGCTATTTGGACCGAAGAGGCCAGATGACAGCAGAACTGCCAGGCAGTAAGCCTAACTCCGGCACTCGTTTGGCGATTTTGACTCGGAGGCTAGATGACAGCCGAACTACCGGAAGTGGAGACTAACTCTGGCACTTCTTTGGCAAATTAGGGCCGAAACACATGAACTCTCGCCAAAGAATGTGAGATTTGACTCTATTTTGGCTCATTCGGGCTCCTCAAGGCCCAAAAATTCCAGACAACTGCCAAATTTCGGGCCAAAATTTTGTGCATGCAACCTGGGTGGCTCTCGGCGAAAGTTAGAGGTAAAAAAATTGGCTACTTTTTGGTTAGACTGGGAGTTGCGAGACGGCGGATGTGTCCTGATTTAAGTTATTGAAGGTATACCGTCATTTATTTGGAATATTAACAGTCCTCTAGAGATATTTTGGGTGCGTATTACCATTAAATATCACACGTTTGTGCTAGGATGCTCTTATCGCCCTCCGTTTCAGGTCACTTTTTATAGACGAACTACATGATGCGTTTAATGCAATTAAAACTTGTTTTTCAAACAGGTCCCTGCTTTTAATGGATTATTTTAAAAATCCAAACATTTGGGTCCCGGTGCCCGCCGCTTTTACCCGTTTTTAGCAGACTCTGCGAGGTTTTTAAGTAAGCTTTCTTATTTTAATTCTGCTGCTCGCTCTAAAAGGACGGCAGTATTATAAGTGTGACGCCATTTCTCACTGACAGTTTAAAAAGACATTCTCACGAAAATATGGCTAGCATACATTGTATTTAGTGACTCAATATAATCAAGTCGGACTGTATGCTTCTCTAATTAGATTTTATTCTTTAGCGTTTTAATTGCTTTTGTATTTTGTTTTTGTGGGTTTATATCTTCAGAGCTGTCATAGAATTTGACACCACTTTATATTGTATCTTACTGGTTGGAAACATAAATAAAAAAAACTACTTCTATGTATTTTATCAAAAACAGATAGAAAACATTTTCTCAAGTGTAGCTGTGTCTATGGCTTTGTTCTACTATCACGTGAAACAAAAAACTTTCCCAAGGAGCAAATCAGAATCCGCTTTCAAACGACCTGAACAACCTTTCACAGTACGGCATGTTATATGTGGTGTTCACATTGAAAAGCTCCAAATAACTTTTATTTTGAATTTCCTGTGTAGTATATTAAAAAGAAGGAAACCATGCTTGTCAAAGTTGAGTGCTGCAATTGTCACCTTATGTAGTCTCCTGCAATATGAAAGACCCACTGGGAGCGTCTCGCCGAGGCAGTGGCTGGTAGGAGTGCTGTATCCGCTCCAGGAGACTCCGATCTACTAGGGGGAGGACTCACTCTGGGCTCAGCTAAAACGCAACGCGCGCTTACTAGTTTTTTTTTTTTTTTGCGGCGGAGAGCAATTTATTAGCTTCACGCCACGGCTACTAACTCTGAAATGATTATCTCAGAGACACTAGCCCGAAGTCAAGGAGATTATTTTTACTGTTGAAGTGCAAGGTCCCTTCCTTCCTTCTAATTAATATCCTGCGCTCTTCAATAGATTTTATTTTTTAAATATGTAGTTCTGGTGTAACGTTAATTTTTGCTTATTTTGCAATGCTCGTTTTAAAAGTTTACACAAGAAACAAATTATAAAAAACGGTGATGCGTATGCGTGCTTCGAGCCTTCGTGACTAAGTTTCTGGGCGTGACGCCAATCAAACGCACTCTTCCACTAAACCTAAACTAAAAACTGTGCAGCCCGTTCAGGCCGAGCTCAGCCCTGATTGTTTTTCCTTTCCTCCAGGTGGAATGGAATCGCACGGAGCGCACATAGCGCCCACGACCGCCGTCTTCTCGCCCACGCGCTACCAGTGTGTCTTTTATATTGAAATATACTGTACATACAAACAACGCCATTTAAGTAGCTTTTCTATTGCGTTAAAATTTATTTAGGAGTATTAATTATAGTGTATGTAAAGCATCATTACTAACCATGCATCACTGTTTATCTTGATTCTTCATCAGGTGCTGCTATCCAGCTCCACATCCCCGTCCAGGAAGAGGACATGGGGTGAAACTTCGGCAATTGCTGTTTGATTAGTAATCGAATCAGCAGAGCCACCTGCCAGCTAAAAAGCCCAGTTACCAGGAAGCAGATAATAGGCTAGCAACCAGCCTTATAACTAGTAAGCCAGAACCATGTACTGAACATTAAAAGAAGACACTGTATCAAACTTGATTCGACTTTGTAGCTCCATTCGCATGCCCACCACACGGTAAATGCAGCAGCTCACACACGCTTCCCACTGTCAATCTATTGTTCAAGTATTCCGAGCAAATTACTAAACAGTATTATTATTCGTGAGGCACAAATCCGGCTTCAAGTAGCGAACCAATTTTTTTTCTGAGCACAGCTCCGAAAATTGGAATGCATGTTTGGCTTAATGCCACAAAATCATCATTTAAATTACATCTGAGTAACCGTCATGTACTGCTTTCGCGGCCTGAGTAGCGGGTTGTTTGTGAAATTATCTTACATTTGATACTTAATTTTTATTAGATGACTTAGTTGGCCCATGAGAGGTCTTTATATTATTCTTATCAGGGATTCTTAGCTTCAAAACCGACGTATCCTGGATGATGAAGCACACAGCTCGCATGACTTTCCCCTCGTCGAAACCCAACGCCGGCCTCAGCGCCTCTACCCCTATGCGTTTCGAGAAATTCTTTAGAACTGCAGCGGACTCGCGTCAGCTCGTTTTAAGAGTCGGCTCCATTCAAGACGCAAGTTGTCGATTCAACTTCTCTGTATTCCTCTCTCTCTCTCTTCCCTCTGCCCCTCCCTCTCTTCTTCCCCGCATAACTCGATTTTCTCTCCCTCCAACGCGGGATGCTCCATTGTTCCCCCAAGGGATGAGACGATTCTGGAGACGGTTGGAAGCCCCGGGGTTCCCTGCGCTCCTCCCGGCTCTTCCCCCAGCCCGCGTTGCCGCTCGCTCGCATCGTCAAGGACGTTGTTAATTAGGGAAAACACGACGGTTCGGGACTGGGGCCCAGTTAGCGAGGCGCCAAGCCACGCTTTATCATGCCGCGGCCCCCAAAAGAGCGATCGCGAGCTCGCGCTTTGCAACGAAAACGATAAAGGCTTCCGGGACGTTTTGTAGCCGGTTAATATTGTTTGACGGGTTCCAACGGACGTTCAAAAGCTTCGGGGGTTCTTTCGAGCATTCTTTTGTTGCTGGTTCTATGGCTACGTCAAGTTGCTTTATTTTTTGTTTCCCGAGAGTCCCGAGATACGAGTTCCAGGCCGACAGCTTTAATTAAACGGGAGGCAGCCCCTCAATAGGTTCGCTGGAGTCTCGTCCGGTTAAGTGCGCCCGTTGCAGCGTGGGCTAAGCGGGAAAACTCGCTCTTCGGGCTGTTCGCGTTCACGCTCCACGGCTCGGCAGTCAGGAGCTACTTGCTTTCAAGGAAATTTCGGGACTCTAAACTTCCCGCAAAAACCCCGGTTGTGCGCTTACATTGTGGGTGCGACGTCGAGATATCACCGAATGGATGCTGTAGTCTGAATGTGAAGAGGTTCGAGCAACTATCGTGACGAGAGTCTCTGAACTCACAACTTATGTGTTGAGAAACAACAAGTTGGAACTGTTTAATTAAAACTTACCCTCGCAGTATTCATACAATTTCTGTTACTCTGATTGATCACATCAGAGACAAAGTCGTACTGCTGGAATGCCTTATGCGCGCATCGTGGGAGCGAGAGCTTTCACAGCTGCTAACAATACCCACAGTCATATTTTATTCCACTCAAGCGTTTATTCCAACATCAAAAGCTTAATTTGGCAGGTCAAGGACCATGTCCTTTATTCACCAAGTTTTTACTCGCACACGTACACTCAAAAGAAGAGGTTGTTGCCTTACACGCATGGGTCTTAAATAGTGCACTCTAAAACTTACGTTTGACGTGCAGCCGCCGAAATGACGGTACCGAATTTTAGAAGGGGCTTTATAACGGTCCGATATAACTTATTACAAAGCTAAACACGTATCAAAGAGCACGAAAAAAAAATGACGTTTTGACGTAAAACAAAAAAAAAACTCCTATAACAATTTTTTTTCATAGTAACACGTACATTAGCTTTTTTAATAAGTTTCACCACTCGGCTAAAAAGCCGCTCGTCATATTTTGTACTTTTGGTTCGACGTCAGTACGTTGTTTGTCGAACTGATGTTTTGAAAAGTATTTAATAGGAGAATGGGTGCTATTATAAGATCTCCTATTTCTGAGATTGTATAAAATGCTCGTACTAAGTGTTTTTTATTGTCCGATGGATTTAAGCATGAGTGCGACAATTCGAAACTCCAGCCCGCCGCTCGCCCTCTTGCGGACGAAGGGAGAACCAGAGGAGCGGGGACGGCTGTGGCGGCGGCGGCGCGGAAGCGGTGGCAGGGACTGTCGGTCTTGATGCGAGACGCCGTTTTAACGAAAAAATTTAACACGTTAAAATAGGAATTATTTTTGTCCGCCTTGCAACAGCGTTCCACAAAGGACCGGGATGTCTAATTTTGTTGGAAACTTTTCTTAATATCGCATACGCTGCGGATTTTCTGGTCTTGTGCATGACCGCCAGCTCAATCTGTGCTCAACGTGACGGCGGCAAACGCTCCCGGTAGTAATGTAGAGTTCTACTAGCGCGGTCTACGAAAGAGTCCATTCTTTGCCATAAGTAGGAGAAAAGGAGAAAACTCGTCGCGCAACGGTATGTCGAGAAATACACATCGCGAATGGGTTCGCGTGTTGAGGCCGTTACAAGAACACATGACCATTTATTCCAAGCACTTTCAAAATACATAATACCGGTACTGGCTTTCAGGTAATTATAAAGCAAATAAAGAAATGCTCGAAGCATTTTAAGCGCGTCTGTGTTAGCCAACCGTTCGGGACGAAAGCTTAGAACGGGCAGTTGCACAGAGAGGAGCTGCAACGTTGCAAATAACATGGTACAATAATATGTACAGTCTATTAAAATATTTATTTTTGATAGAACAATAAATAAAACCCCTAAAAAGGCCGAGTATGTCAATAGGCAGTTTTAGCATAATCTACGACGCCCCAAGAGTTCATTTGGACGTACTGACGTTCAACCGAAGCTACCAGCTGATAGCCGAGTTGTAAAACATATTAAAATAGCTTAAGGAAGTGCAAATAACTGTAAAAAAATAAGGTTTTCTTGGCCCTACTGCAAAACGTCAGTGTTTTTTTTTGTACTCTTTGGTGCGTACTTTAGCTCTTTAATAACTTATATCGCACCGTCATTAAGCCTTTCATAAACGTTGGGGCCGTCAGTCTGACGTCAGTGCGTTAACGGCGAACTGAATATTTAGGGTGTCGTATACGTGACAAGGGGTGTAAGGACTACAACATTTTTATTAGAGTGAAGAGCACGGCAACGGTCCTGGCGCGTTCTGAAAATTGTGCTTCAAGGGCGCAGCGCGAGCTTCCGGTTGTAATGCTACACCGCACGGCATCCTGCGGTAACACACACTCCATCAGTAATTATAGAGCAGTTTGATCACGTGTTGCACTAAACCTAAAACCGAGACAGTGAGCAGCAAGTTCTGAGCCTGTGACACGAAGACACCCATACCATGAACGCAGCCTTCCGAAGCCTGACGGTCACGGTGACCGTCGCGGCTCACTTTTTAAAGCCCTAATGGCCAGGCAAAGCGGAAACATAAAGTCTTTATCCCCCTTAAAAATATTCTGCCACAAACTGTGTCATGGCCGGTGCCTAAAACGCGCTCGCACACCACAGTGCATCGCAAGTTGAGGATTCTGCAACTTTTAAATATCAGCATGCTCGTTTTACTAACCTGCATCAACATCTCCGTCACCTGTAATATGATTCGTCCCTGAGCGCTTCGCATTTGTCGACAAATAAATCATGTTTAGCGCGCTGACCAGCGTCAGCGACCAGGCTCACGGGAAATCACTAGAGAATCTATCCCCGTCTCTTCCACCAACGTAGAACTACCGCCCCGCCACATATAGGGTGTTGGAGTTGCGAATAAAACGGTTCAGTTTTGCAAGAGCGCATCGGTCCTCAATTTCTTACTTTGTGAAATCGCAGACGTTCACAAGTCCAATTTGCGTTCGAAAGCGCCGTCCAAGGAACTAGATACTTTAATTCATTTTACATAAACCTGCAATGCCGGGAAGGGAGGCAGCTACCAAAAGCATTCTTTCTGCCTGAGAGGAACCCGCATACAGTTCAAGGCAGAGAGACAATCGACAGCAGTGGTCTAGGCTAAATCAAACCGTTGAACAAATCGCATTCAAAAGCAAGGGAGATCTACGAGGGGCGTCCAGTAAATATGCGAATTTGGCATCGATAATCCGAGCATAAATTATATTGAGTTTATTGAATATTCCAATGAGAGTATTCGCCACTCTCATGACATATATGGGACGCTCTGGCGCTTAACAAAATGGCTGCCGCCTGAATGATCATCGTATAACAACAGTACGAGGCTTGGACTCCGACCCCATAAGAAATTCTAGGTGTGCTTTATACGAGTAGTATTAGAGCCTTGCTTAATTTTTTTACGTCAGGAGGGTATTTAGCCAAGCACTTTTATGATGAAGACGATCATCCAGGAACTATAGAGAGCGCGATTCTCACACTGCGGTTTCACCATCGCTCAAAAGTTGCGAATATGTCTGATGCTAGGTTGTGGAAGTTTTAAGTATGACTGCTTTTTCGTGCTATGTTGCTCAATATCGCATCCAACCAGTTGACTCCAGTACAGGGGCAGCGTATGGTAGAGAATATTCAGGTTAAGAAAGGTTCAGAACAAGCTAAACTTTATCGCCGACTGTCATTTGTGTGTCGAAGGCAGACTGCACCACGTTATTTAGCTTTTGACTGGGGTAAACACTCTTGTGAAAGTCACAAATTTATCGCGGATGACATCCGAAAAAGCGACCAAAAATGTTATTAAGAATTAATGCAGGCACGGTTTCAAAAAAGTGATTTGAATAATCTGCGATTTACTCTACGCGAAGTCACGAGTGCAACTGGTATAAGCGAAAGATTTGCAGAAATTACTGTCGCCTCTTTTAGGAAGCTCCCTTTTTGATGGGCACCAATATAAACTAATTTTGACTGAAATATAAAAAAAAACTGTTTGTGCAAACTTGTTTTAATAAATTTCATTATGGGGTACTTTCACTTCCACCTTACAATTCTGGATCTAAAATATGTTAACATTTTTTCTTTCTTAAAATGCATATCGAAAGACAAAGGTTTCACACGCATGTCAGTGATCCAGGCAATTACACTAGTGGTTCAGGAACCAGCCAAGACAAATATGCGATGACGGAATGCAGAAGCTCTAACAAGATTCGAAATATATTTATTTATTTATTTATTTATTTATCATGTACCCTCAGGGCCTATGGCATTGAAGAGGGGAATGGTTACAAGAATAAATGATTATGAAGTAAAAGAAAGCAGTTACTAGAAGTATAAACAAATGGCGTCTATTCATACAATATTGGCTAAGGCGTTCTTGAACAGTTGGAGGTCTTCGATTGAGGCTGTTGGTACGGGAAGGCGATTCCACTCTTCTGATGTGCGTGGGAGAAATGACTGAAAAAAAGCATTAGTCCTGCACGATGGGACGCCGACCTTATGGACGTGATCTAATCGAGATGAAACGTATTGGGGAGGTAAATATAAGTTCAGCGCGGAGATGGGGGTGATAAAACAACTTGTGAAAGAGGCAAAGACGAAAGTTTTTACGACGAGATGACAAAGACGGTAAGTCGAGGCTGGATTTCATTGTGGTTATGCTCGCAGTTCTGTTATAGTTGGACAAAATAAAGCGAACAGAGTTATTCTGGACCATTTCGAGTGAGTGAATTAGATTTTCATGACAAGGATCCCAGACTGAAACGGCATATTCGAGTTTTGGACGAATTAGTGCTTTGTAAAGTAAAAGTTTTAGAGATGAGGGAACTTTTGCAAAATTACGTCGAAGATATCCCAACATACGGTTAGCGTTATTAATTATATATGTTATATGAACTGTCCAAGTGAGATTTGATGTGATGTGAATACCAAGATATTTATAACTAGTCACAGCGTCTAGGGGCGAGTTATGAAGATGGTAAACAGGTAGATTATGACTTTTCCTGGACACGCGCATAAATTTACATTTGTTAATGTTCAATTCCATGCACCACGTTTTGCACCAAACAGAAATAGCGTTAAGATCGGACTGAGCGTGTTAATGTCATTTTCACAAGTTATTTCCCTAAATACAACACAGTCATCGGCAAACAAATGAATATGGGAAGAGACACAAGAGGGTAGATCATTAATGTATATAAGAAAAAGAAGAGGTCCGAGCACAGAGCCTTGTGGCACACCGGAGTGAACGCCACTCGGCTGAGAGAGATGATTATTAGCTACAATGAACTGCGAGCGGTTAACCAGAAAACATTCAAGCCAGATAAGAAGTTTTGGATCAAGGTTAAGTTGGTGCAATTTATAGAGTAATAGCTTATGGCATACCTTATCAAAGGCTTTTGAAAAGTCTAGAAAGATGCAATCGGCAAATGAGGAATGGTCAAGAATGACATTTAGCTTATGAAGGACTGATACCAACTGTGTTTCACATGAGTAGGTTTTTCGAAAGCCATGTTGTGACGACGTAAAAAACGAATTAGATTCAAGGAAGTTGGCGAGGTTCGAAGACAGTATATGTTCGAAAATTTTACATGGAATGCTGGTGAGTGATATTGGTCGGTAATTAAGTGGAGAATGCTTGTTACCTGATTTATGGAGTGGAATCACCTTCCCGATTGTCCACTCAGCTGGGAGACAACCATTATCGATTGACTGTTGAAAAATGTTTGATAGCATAACTGAACAATAAAAGCTCGTACATTTTAAAAATTTGGGGCTGATGAGGTCACAACCAGGAGCGGAGGAAAGTTTGAGTGATCTAATTATGCTTTCGACACCTAAAGGCTCTATGATTATCGGGAACATATTAGGGTAATCGTAAGAATTGGTGGTCGGTAGTGGGACGTTGGAAGTTACAGAAAAATTACGCGTAAAAATTTCATTGAAGATAAACGGACATTGTTGAGGGGAATGAGATTCCCTGAACTGTCAACTAGTGAAATATTAACATCATCAGCAGGGTTTATCACGCGCCAAAATTTTTTAATGTCGGTTGCAAGCATGGATGGTAAGGTAGTTTTATGGTATTTTTCTCTGGCTGTTTTAATTGCCGCCACGTATTCATCAGAAGCCAGTTTGTAAGTGGTCCAACGAGCATCGTCTGAGGATGATTTGGCCGATCTGTACAATCGCTTTTTTCTGTTAGATAGACGTCTGATGTGGGGGTTATACCAGGGAGCATTACTGTTAGATGTGATAGTCCGGGTAGGAATGTACTTATTAGTTAGGTCGTTGATCTTGGCCACGAACATATCCCAGTTGGATTGCACGCTGCGAAATTCAAAATCCTTCAAAAATGTTTCGAGGAAGACGGATAGATCACTATTAATAGCTTCAAAATTTGCCTTTTGGTAATTACGAATAGTTTTCATTTTACTTTTAGACTTAACGCGCTGCAGGTTGACGTGAAATGACAAAAGGGAATGATCACTCAAGCCAGGTAAGTAAGTAATTTCTGAGATGAGATCCGGGCAAGATGTTAGTACAAGGTCTAGTGTATTCGCGACTGATTCGGTTCTTCTTGTGGGTTGCTTGACAAGTTGCGTGAATGAAAACACAGAACATAGATTTAGAAATTCATCTGCTAGAGTGGAAAAAGGTTGCATACAAGGCAATTCGCTGTCCCACGAAATATTAGGAATATTAAAATCGCCCAGTAAAAATAAAGGTAATGTAGGATGACGAGACACAACCAGGTTAATTACATCATGTAGCTCGTTTACGAGGGTGGAAGAATAATTAGGGGGACGATAGCAAACACCAACGATAACTCTTTGCTGATTTATTTCGATAATAGCCCATACTATTTCCAAGTTACTGGGGATATGAATACACTGGGAAGGAAATTCCTTAGAAATGGCCAAAAGAACGCCGCCGCCTTGACGCACAAAGATGCACTGAGGCATATATATATATACCCAGGTTCAGATCTACAGATACGTACACGGATATACATATATACAGTACTTACAGCATAGAAACAGATTAAGACACAAACAAATGCCTATGTGGATTCAGCACCAACTGAAGAAAAGTCCAAAGAGTTCGAAATGTTATTTGTGAAAAACAAATGCATATATGGTTTTCTAGCACATTTCTTTCAGGTGCTCTTTTAAAGATCGTAGCGAATCGAGTTGATTAAAAACGTCTGTTAATTTGTTGAAGATGTCAGGCACGTAAAATGAACGTATACTCTTTCCGTAGTTGGTGTATATTCGAGGAATTATAAGGCGTTCACTATTTCCTATAGAGTGCTGAATAAAGTGAGGTGTTTTAAACGGGCTATTCGAATAATGCTTTAGGACAACATATCGTTGAAAAAGAGGCAGAAAACGCGGTAGGCCCACTGACGCGAGATACGGCACCATCCTGTATTAGCGAATTCGGATCATAGGCAATGTTTTTGGCGATGCTCTTAAGAATGACATCTATTTTTGTTCTCCAAAGAGCTGAACAGTTGGCGAAGACTGTAATCCTGTATCGCAGGGCTCCATACGCGAGAGCATTAACGACCATTTTTCTGACGGATATTGGAAGGAAGGTTTTGATGAGATATAATAAACATGATACATTTCGTAGTCTTTTAGCCAAATAATCCAAGTGTGTATTCCATAATGATTTAAAAAGCGCAAAGGACAGACACGGACATGAAGTAGACAGGACAGCGCTATACTCACAACTGGGGTTTTAATAGAAAATTAAAGAAGAGAAGAAAGAAGCAAAATAAATTCTACGGAAGATAAGAAGGACGAAAATAAATGAAAAAATTGAAGAGGTATGAGAATCATCATAGCAATTGTAGATATAAATTAATATAAAGAATAAATAAAAAAATTTAAATTTAAAATATTAAAAAGGCTTCAAAAATAATTTTAACATTATTGCAACATGACTTTGAAGGATGAAGTTTGAGATAATCTTGCCCCTAACTGAAAACCTTTTGACACCTCATGTGGGGTGGTGTAGGTATAATAGTTCTTTGTCGGATAAGGACACAGAAGGTTCACTGACACAGGCTTCACCACAAGCCTTGATTGTCTGCGCCTCGTAAAGTTCTCTTGATCTTTTTCCACGGTACTGTCCGAGGACTTCTGTCTTTTTGAAGAGTGGTTGGCATTTGCAGTCACGGACGTGTAATGCGAGATGCCCTGCCGGTGAGGAGTTAAGAGATGTTGCATGTTCTCGCAGTCTGGTATTCACACACCGGCCAGATTGTCCCACATAAACTTTCCCGCAGGTGAATGGTATTTTGTATACTATGCCGTTGCGACACTGTATATATTTATTCTTGTGCTTTACTTCGCAATCATCTTGATGGTTTTCAGATGAATTGATCTTGGGGCACAGTCTCCTCAGCTTGTCTGGAGCCGAAAATACCAGTGGAATGTCATATCTGGATGCCACTTTTTTGATGTTGTGTGATAGCCGGTGTATGTACGGCATAACTGCTGGACGTCTGTTCTTCTTCTTGTTTTCTTCTTTTTGACGTTTTGAACTTATAATATTTTCGACGACTTCAGATAGGATGGTATGGGGATATCCAGACGATTTGAGTCTTTCCACTTGAGTATCAAAGCTTTCTCTAGCTTTATGGTCACAGGACTTTTTTAGAGCAGCAGAGAGGCAGGTATTCACTATCGCCCTTTTTGTGAGTTTGGAATGCGCAGACTCATATTGGAGTAGCTTTTTCTTTGTTCTAGGCTTGTACTTCCAGCATGTGTGGTCTTTCTGGAAGATCAGTTGTAAGTCTAGAAATTGCAGGGTGTTTTTCTCGGTTGGCAGCTCGTAGGTGAATTTCAGCCCCTGAGCATTTTTTATAAAGGTGGTTTTTATGTCGTTGATTTGTTGGTCGTTGTTCATCTCACATGGTCCGTTTAGAAGGATCAAATAGTCGTCAACGTATCTGTAGACTCTTGCTACTTCGGTGTTGGAAAGACTTTTGGCGATGGCCCGGTCGCATTGCGACAAGAAGATATCGCACAATACCGGCGCCACACACGACCCGATACAGATGCCTTTCTTTTGCAAGTAGTATTTGCCGTTGAACGAGACGAACGTTGATGTTAAGTAGAAAGCCAACAGTTCCAAGAACGATTCTAAATGTAGCGCTGATTGATTTTGAAAAGAAACTGTACCATTTTTCTCGATGCATTCTCTTACAGCTGCGAACAAGCTATTGTGAGGAATAGAGTAGAATAAATCTTCCACATCAAGTGAAAAGCCAGAATGTCGTGTAGTGGCATTATCTTTTAGATAATGTACCAGTGTGTCAGAATTCGGTATTGAAAAAGGGTCATCTAGTTGGAGGTTGGATAAATGGCGAAAAAGGTACCTTGACATCGCACCTTGCCATGATCCTTTCTCCGTGACAACTACTCGAAAAGGGCATTCATCCTTATGAGTTTTTGCGGTGAAAAACATTTCTAAATTAATCTGTCCTTTGCGCTTTTTAAATCATTATGTTAAACCAACTAGCCCACCTAAACCTTTTAGTGTATTCCATGTTAAATCGCTATCGAAATAAATGCCCACGTACTTACTGTATTTACGTATGGTATAGAGTGCAGCTGCGAGATACACAAGACAATGAATGTAATATAAAAGGTATGTCTATGCATATCCGCTTGAGTGGGTTACGGAAACAGACAAGTTTTGTTTTTGCACATTCACAGATATTTGATTTGCTTCAAACCAGTTCATGACTCTTGTAGAATTTGTTTGTAGCATGTTAACTGCACTACGCAGGCTGATATGAGTACCGTAAAATTCCGAGCAAGCGCCCCCCTGCACGCAAGTCAAAATTGCCTGCAAAGTGGGGGGGGGGGGCGCTATCCCGGAACGGCACCAAAATTCAAAATGGCGACGACAAAATTTTTTGCCAGAAAAAGAAAAAAAAGCGCAGTGCACACAGAGTTAACATTTTATTTATCTCCGAGAACAGACTTTATTAGGTCAAAGATTTGTCACTGCTATGTTAATCACTTTCAAAACCATCAAAAGATTCCTCAGAGTCGGCCGCAAGAAAAAGTTCGCAGCATTCCGCGATGTTTCCCAACTGCATGCCGTTGGCTATTTGACAACTTCTTCAGAAAGAAGCTGGTTGCTAATGGCTCATTCTGCACTTCTTTTGCGCTCCAGGTATTAATAGAGCGCGTCGTTCACGTATTCACTGAACACCGGCGCGTTGTTACTTAGCTTTCGTCGAACTTTGGCTTTCCCGTAGTTTGACTGTAGCAAATTATCAAAATTCTTGTCCCATTCCCGTATCTGGTCGAGCTTGATGTGTCGAGACGTCTGGTGTACGTCTTTCCCGTTTTCACAATGCCATTGGACGACCTCGATTTCCTTTGCCACTGCGTAAGAATGCATAGCTGACCTGACACCCCCAAAACAAAGCGACAATGGCGCGTAGTGGCCGGGCTGATCGGGGCTGCAAAGTAGGATTGGATTGGATTGAATTCTTGGACTGAACTTCACAGGCCAGTGTCGCCTGGGCGCGGTCAGCGCGGTGCGTGATACGGGTGCGGAGCGGGGAGGGCGCTTGCCCGGAACGGAGCGGAAATGTGAAATTAGCGGTGAAGTTGGGGGGGGGGGGGGGGGCTCTTGCACGGGTGGGGGCGCTTGCTCGGAATTTTACGGTAGATAGCAACAAAGTGTCATCTGCATATTGATAAACTGTACATCCTGATGTTGATCTGGCAAGATCATTCACGTAAAGATTAAACAGCAAGGGGGACAGAACTGAGCCTTGTGGTACTCCCTTCTGTAGGCATACTTTGGCGCTTGTTTTGTTGCAAACCAATACCTGTTGCGATCTGTCAGTCAGAAAGTTTTGAAGCAACGAAAAAAATGGACCCCGAAATCCGTAATTGCAGAGTTTCTCCAGCAGTATCTGGTGATTGATAGAATCAAACGCTTTTGACACATCGAGAAAGAGTGCGCACGTAAACTGATTATTGTCGAATGAGGTGTGTAAAGTATCAGACATATCTTCAAGTGCTGAGATGGTGCTGCGGCCGGCGATAAAGCCGTATTGGTTAGGTGATAGAATATTGTATTTGTCGAGGAAGGCGCTCATTGTTTGAAAAATATGTTTTTCGAGAACCAATGCCAAACAAGGAAGAATAGATATGGGACGATAGTTTTTTACAGTGTCACGTGCACCATTTTTATAAAGAGGTCTGACAATCGCGCTTTTGAAATTTTTGGGGAAAACTCCGGTGTCAATAATTCCGTTTAGTATGTGGAGAAGAACACGTTTTAAGACATTAAAATTGCGAAGCAAGTCGCTGAGTTTAATATTATCGATTCCAGGAGACTTATGAGGCCGAAAGCTAAACAACAACATATGAAGATCTTGTTCAGTCATGTTTGGGAGAAAGGCAGAATTTGGGCAGGGTTTTTCCAGATTTACTGCCGAAACATTTACATCGTCAGATATGCCGGAGACTGAAGCAAAAAAACTATTGAAATTATCCGCCACAGAAAGCATATTGGAATTAAAATGTTTTTCAATAACTTCATCAATAGAGTTCCGCGTATTGCCGCCTTTTACTTCATTCACAAGAGACCAGGTTTTTGCAATATTAGAACGTGCGTCGAGGAACTTACGTTGGTAGTGTTTCCGTTTTGTATAGCGTATGAGAGCGGTTACTCGATTTCTCTGGCTTGCGTATTGTAATTTTATATCTTGAGCATTTGGTGATCGGCGATAACGCGCCCATAAGATATCTTTAAGTTTAATTTCCGATATAATATCTGCTGTCAACCAGAGATGTTGCGGTCTTCGTTTTTTTATCTTAATGACTTTTATACTCCTCTCCGTAAAATGCGCAAATGCATCAACTAACTTTGTGTATGCAGTCTGACAGTTCGTGATGGTTACTAACTGTTCCCAATCATATGAGGCAATTAACTTGTCAAAGACGTGACTGTCGATAATAGCAATCTGGTTTGAAGGCTTCTTGTTTTCTTCCGATACAATACCACAGTCTATTTGGCATGCCACAAAATAATGATCTGCTAGCTTTTGTGTGATGACTGCGGATTTCACAGACGCCCCTGAACTCCTGATGTCAATATGATCGAGGCAAGAAAAAACAAGTTTTCCGCTTGTGAACTCTTCCCTCGTGGGTACGTTAATAATAGGAGAAATACCGTGGTTAGAAAGCAGCGTAAGGTAGTCACAGACGTTCGATCTCGTGGATTTTAGGATGTCAATATTGAAATCGCCCACAAGGCAAATGATCTCACTCTGGCCGATGTTAGCGATGTTTGCATCAAGCTCATCTAGAAATTTTTTAACGTTGCTTGATGGAGGTCTATAAAACGCCAGAACCAATGTTGAAATTTGGCTATTGCACATTTTTATGGATAAGTACTCAGCGTGATTGAATGAGAACTTCAACTCAGCACAAGACCACCTCTCTTTAACGTAGATGGCTATGCCACCTCCGCGAGACGAGTCACGTGTGCTAAAAAAGGACCGATATCCACACAAAGAAAATAGTTCCTTGGATGTATCATGTATGTTTATCTCAGTTAGAACAAAAACCTCTACGATGTGTTTAATGTTACGAATAACAACTTGGAACTCGTCCCAGTATTTCTTAATGCTCCTAATATTTACATGTACTATCGTTACTGCGCTATTTACGAGTGGAAAAAAATTGCCTAGCGAAGAAAGATCAGTAAATTGTCGAGAATCGTTCATATAGGAACAGCAAGGAGATTAGTGATTAAACAATTTTCTCGATGTCTCCAGCCTTAGAGACACGCACGGGAATAGAACCTTCAGCTTTTTTTGCGAATATTGTACCATTTTTAACCCACACAAAGGTATATCCTTTTTCTTTGCCCTTTGTTCTCGCTTGCCAGAAAAGCTCTTTGTTTGCCTTAGTGAGGTTTTCATTAAAATATATTTTTTGCGGGTATTCTACATTAGACAGCGAGCGGAGTTTTTTACGGGCACTCATCCATTTTTGTCGGATATCAGTAGAGGCAAATTGAACTAGGATAGGTGGGGTTGAGTCAGGCTTGGCCCGGAGGCGGCGGACATCAAGTATCTCGCTAGCGTGACAATTCTGCAAGTCTAGTTTGACTGAGAGGTCCTTCAAAATGTTACCCAAATCCTCGTTCGGAGCACAGGGAATTCCAGAAATTTCCATATTAGATTGGCGATTATCCTGTTCTTTTTCATTTATGTCGGACTGCAGTCGCTGTATCACCAATGCTTGCTCAGATACTGTCGACTGCAGAGAGCTAACTTCCGATCTCAGTAACTTAACTTCACTTTCATTGGAGCTGACACGTGAAAGAATAGTGTCGTATTGTTGGGATAAGAACGTTATTGAAGTCTGAACAGCTCCTACGGTCTCTTTTAGGGCCTCAACTGTAGGTCTCATTGATAATAGGACTTCAACGTTTGATGGTAGATCGCTAAGCCTGTCAACACTGTCTTTCAGATTATGCAGAAGATCAAGCTTCTTGTTGACGGCAGCAAGTTGAACCGATATCGTGTTGTCATCATCCTGAGATACCGACTCTGACTCGGTATCAATGAAACTCGAGTGAGTTTTAGATTTTCTGCACGGGCCACATACCCAGATTTTGCGTTTTGCTTTGCCCATCGTCTTAAATGTACTCTCCGCAATGTGAGAGCATCGTTGGCCAAGATGGTACTGGCTGAGGCACTCGGAGCATTTCATGAGTCTCCCATCGGTAGGAAGGGGATCAAGACAGGCACAGCAACTAAGAGACATTTTAACTAAAAGTACGACACAAAATAAGATATAAAAGTTGAACGCCACACTCTGCAGTTTGTGGTCAACTTAGACTACAGTACACAAACGTATCAGACGCTCACCTGCCGTAAAATAGTGTTTGTGCCAAGGGTGAATGGGAAATATGAACCGCTGACTGAAGCACAACAGTTCAAGGAAGCTGTCTATGAAGCACAAACTCCAGGGTGCGGGATGTCGCTGCTCCCCTATGCGGTTTCTGCCACCATCAAGCCAGTATGTCTTGATTACAGCTCTTCACGGCGATGCCGGCGGGTGTAAAACCAGCACAGCCTTCTTGCCTTGCCTGCACAGGATGACAACGGTGAACCCACAGCGAGTGAGGATGATCGCTCACAGGCTAAGATGCCGAGTTGAAGCACCGATGACATGGATATGCTGTGGAGTGGTTTCTGCCACCATCAAGCCTGTACGTCTTGATTACAGCTATTCACGGCGATGCCGACGGGTGTAAGACCAGCACAGCCTTCTTGCCCTGCCTGTACAGGACGACAACGCTGAACCCACAGCGAGTGAGGATGATCGCTCATAGGCTAAGATGCCAAGTTGAAGCAACGATGACATGGATATGATGTGGGGGTTAGGAGCAATGTACAGCACCGCAGCCATCTTGAGCGATGAGGCAGAAGGCCGAAGTCAAATCGATGATTTGGCTGGAATCCACAGTAGTTGAAGACTTCTTCACGTTGGATCCTAACCCGCAACCCACCTTGATGTAATACCTGTGGGAGTGGGGGTGCCAAGCCTTCTGCAAACCAGAATTTAGTCGAAATATTGCGAAGCAATTGAATAGAACGTCTCTCTCAAGACACGTCTTCTTCGTTCAATAATAAAACTAATAATAATAATTAAAATAATAATATTAATAATAATCATTACGCTTTTGAAGGTGAACTAGTGTCTGAACGACGTGCTAGCGCTGAGCAGTATCGGAATGCATACGTATCGCGAAAGCAAACCAAGAGATAAGTTTGAGTACCTGGATCTCTGTATCAAGAATCATTTGAGAAGTTTATTTGTATCTCAGTAGTGAAATAATTCTATGATGTATCAACTGTATCGCTATACTTTGCCAGCCCTGGGTATTTCAAACATTTATTGTAAAAAATGACAGGTGTGAGGAGTCACAAAATTTATAAAATAAAACTTATAATATAAAAAGACGGGGAGAGGGAGCATGAGAGATTAGCTTTCGCAAGGACGAAACCAACATTACATATATTTGATTGGATCAATCGCCAGTTAATTCAGTCGCTTTTCTTTGTCCTCTTAGTTGCTGCAGATTGCGTGGTTCCGTATTTATTTTCAAAATTTTCCAAAATCAAGGAGAAGGGGCGGGCTGAAGGGGAAGGGGGGGGGGGACAGCCCGCCCCTTCTTTTTGTGTTTTTCAGGAGTACTTAAGGGAATATTTGGCGACGCACCCTCGCATTTCATTTTATTGTCAAAACAGAAAAATATATTGTTACAAGCAGGACATGAGGCGAAACAGGGCTCATTTTTTGTATACCACGTCCACGTGTTGCACTATTTAGAAGACGGTGATTCTTCGTGTTTAAGAATATCAGAAAAGACTCATCTGAAAGCGGGAGTTTTCGCTAAAATGACGACCCCCAGGATAGATGTCCCATGAAATGCTCCAGGACTTCCCTTCCATTAAGGCGGTATTTATTTGTTTGACTCTATTGAGGCTTTTCTCCTTTATCAGTCTAGTACTGCGTTCAAATCGTCAATACTTTGATAATGAGCTCTTTCAAGAACCACTACTTCTGTAGTGTAATTAGTTCACTTTCGATATCTGAAAATATATGTCATGATTAAAGAAACATGCGACTGTCTTCATAATTTAATGTTCCTATTTCGTGCCATTTTAGAAACTTTCGATACAGATGACGTTGTTTGTAATGTACAGCATCGTTATTTGCGCTTTCGAACACGGTTTTGTATGGGCAAAAAAAGCAGTTCAAAATGTATTTCTGTCTGCATTGCAGAATACATTTTTCCCGTTTTCGCAAAGGTATCTTAGCGGTACCCCGTTACAAAGAAACAAATGTATCTCAGTAGTTGTATTTTGGCTTTAGAATACACGCATCTCAAGATTTGAATTCCGGTATATTTATCTGGGTTTCTTTCGCCAGCCAGGCAACGTGCTTGTGAGTTAAAAAGCAAAAACAAAAAGCAATAAAAATTGTGAAGCCAAGATGATTCCTGCCCATAGCTTCGCGAAGCAAAAACTTCGCGCTAAACCTCTCTTGTTTTTTCATAATGTTTGTTACATGAGACCGGATACATAATGAAATAAGTGAGTCGGTAGTTTCGAACATGTTACTATACCGCTAGACCTCTCGGCCATACATTCAGAGGGTTATGGTACAATCTACGAAGGTGTACAAACTGATTTTACCCATGTTGTCGCAGCATTAACTTGACCTGCCTGCGCTCAAGTACGCGGATGCTAAACATTTATTCATATTTGTATATTTTGTTTTTGGCGAAAGAATTTTTTTTAATAAAACCAAGGATTGTACACGTGACCAATCGCAGAATCCAAACGGTTTCCAAAAGCTCTAATGCCATAATTTAAGAACGCAAAACCTGGTAATATAATGTTCCGTCTTATCCTCTGACGAATATAGAGCAGTGGAGTGGCGATAGGCTACAGTTAGGATTGGTTGGTCACATCACCTGCGACCCCCAACAAACCGACATCATTCAGTGCAACAAGTACTCCTCACAGTAATTTTTAGTTACTGCCTCAGGCGATGAGCCCTTCATTATAATAGTAAACCTCTAGAATAGAGTAACACCTTATTCAATCGTGTTCCAACTTCACTTTGCCCAACTGGAATCAAACCTTGCGACGCAAACGGAGGAAAACACTCCAAGATAGCGGCCGCGGCGTGCTAAGATAACTAACTTAGACCGGTCATTACATCGCAAGCTACGGTACTAATTTTAACGCACTCCTGAATCACAATGGTAGGAATTTTCGTGCACGAGAAATAATATTATAGCGTAATCGGTCTTGGCGTAATTAAAGCCCCTATATTCAGAAAGTATAACGGAAACCATATTGTTACCAGCTTTTCTTTTTACCAACACCCTCATCACAAATATCCCTCTAGCCCTCTACTCATGGGTTAGGTGGTTCATATCACGTAATCAAATTCTTTCCCGTGATATAGCCCGAGGCGAAAAAATTAAACACTGCCGGAAACCTCACTCATTGGTCATGGGTAGATATGGAACTGCCGGGACATGTTCTGATTTTGAATATTGTCCTGATAGCAGTGTCAGCTTCCAGTACCATCTATCAAGCAATTTTCATTCGGTTTTCATTAACTTTGTTGTGCCGAATCGTACCAATTTTACGCTGAGTCTCCAGAAAGATTAAATATCGTCCCGATTGTCCATTAAGTCCCAAATTACTTCACTGAAGCTCCAGTATGCAATGTCTCTTTCACCCTTTGTTAATATTTTTTCATCGGCAAGGAGTCAGCGTGGCATTCTTTCGAAGACTCCAGCGGAGTTCATACCGCATCTGCTGCCTTATACGAGCCGGCTACCTTCCCTGCCCTCTAAAGCGCTAGATATACTCCGCCACCGACGTGCAGCCACCCCTCCCGCAGCGGCCACTCCGGGAACAGCACGGCTGCATATATTGGTTCAGATCGAGTTGCGCAAAAGCCCGATGCGCCATCTCGAATTGCTCTTTCGCAGCAGCTATAGACCAACTCATGTTTACAAAGAAACCAGAGTGCCCCTAGCGGGCGCCACCAGCGCCGCTCATGCCTGATGTAGTGTGGGCAAGAAGTTCGCCATCGTCCCTAAACAAACGATTAGAATGCGATGTTATCGGCGTCGTTGTGAGTCACCACGGTCTTTTTGGCGCTCGAATCGTTGATTTTACGGCTTCCTGGCAATGACTCACTACTTTAGCGGCCTCAGCGAAATTAACGAAATTAACGTGCACAACAAACATACAGGAGTACACTTAAGACTGCTTACGTTTGCAAATGTGAAAGCACTCCCACACGCAGCGCATTCTTACAAGCACCGCGCCCCGTTGTCCACGGCGCGGAGGACAGCGGGCAGCGCGAACCCTCTCATTCCTGAGCTAGATGGCTGAAAGCAGAACGTAGAATGCGTGAGGAACCCGCGTTGGGCCCCCGGCCACGCCTAACACGTGACCAAAGAGGGTTAAAGAGGGTCTACACGTGACCCAAGATGGGGAGAGAAGGGCTGCCGAGCGCGTGCACCCACTCCTTATTTGCTCGTTCGCCGGCACCCTCTCTCTTAATGGGAAATAGTTGGTCGTTTTTCGCCATCAAATCACAACCTGTGCAGGCGTCGATCCATGGGACTGTTCATGTTTGCAGGCAAAAACAAAAAAAAGTGCAGGACAAGCTTTTTCCTCGAAGCTCTCCACTCTTTCCACGATAGCAGAGTGGGCGCTGGAGGATAGGCGAGTAAGGAGGCGAGTCCACTCGCCTCCTTACTAGATATAGCAAAAAACAATCACGAAGAGGGGCTTTTTCTGCACACATTTAGTGCTCCCTGATTTCTGTCAGCATGATCCGGTTCGAGTAATATTTTTTACCCTTCCGATGAAGTGGGCAAGATTAAGATTGATTAAATCGGATTTATTATGCACATCAATTATATACGTACACACAAAAGCCACTTCTCCTCATAATCACCGCACACATTCAGGTAATTCTAATGAGGTAGAAGCTTTGGGATACCCTGCTTGAAGAAGTTTACCGCCTGGGCTCTCAGGCATTTCATCATACGTTCCACAATATTCTCAGTCGTTAGAGACGTTCTTCGCTCACCCCATCATCATAAAGCCTGTTCAAAATACTAATTTTGAAATCGAATAAAATCACAAGGCTTATTTTCCCTTTCAACGAAAATGGGTGGAGGCCAAAGAAAAAAGCTGATGAATCAGCTTGACATGGCCCTCGGCCACATTACAGAGGCAGTGGTGGCGGCAATGAAAAAATATACACTAAAGGGGTAAGAAGTAAAATGGTTAGTGAAAATACCAAATGGCGTGTCCGGAGTAAAGGGTAAAAGCATTAAACAACGGCAAAAGCCATTCCAGGTGGAGAATTTGGTACAGTAAATATTTTAATAATGTATATAATAAAACATTTTCTTTTATAAATCGTGTTTTTTTCAGCTAACGATATATTGAAACAGAACAGCCCTCGCCCTAAATCGGGTAACCATATCCATAAAAGAATGGTTATTAGGCCGAAAAACTGTAGTATTTTCATTCTTACTGCTTCTATACCCCCCCCCCCCCGCCACTTGTGCTTCGCTCAGAATTCTGGTAGCTATCATTAGTGTAACTGACGATTATCTCTGTATCAGAATCGTACCAAAAAGAAAATCTCACGAGATAATGCTCTCAGATAGTTAAAAAAACCTGCTTTAAGAAACGATCATGCTAGATATTTATATGAACGTAATCTTTACATCAGCGATAAAAATATAATACCTATCCAAAAGATACCAATTAAACTTGATTACATAAAGTTACATTCATATTAAAATCTAGACTATACTCCAACTTTCCAATCATGGCAGGAATAGTTCGCATAAAATCTACGCGTTTGAAATACAAAGAAAAAAGATTAACAAATGAACATAATACGTGACTTTCATCGCTGCTTGAACATAGTATACTCCGCACAGCACTCAACTGGTGTTCAGCGTGTGTTACTCTGGTATTTCCAGCGTAACATTTTTTGTTTAGAAACGACATTAAACATTTCGATAAAAAAAAAGCGCTACAAACAGCAATACTCGACGAATCCGAGTTCTTTGTGAGGGATATATACCACCGCATTTCGCAATGTTTTGTGGTCGTCTTCCTGAAATAAACGTCTCCCCGATATGGATACACAAAACTTGCGCAGAGAGGGGAGCCCTATTTCATTATACATACGCGAACGTCCCCGTGTTTTTTTTTTGCCGCTGCTGCGCTTCCAGAATAAGAAGATTTTACGGAGCTCTCGAAATGGTCGACATTTATTTTGAATGGAGGAGAGGCCCTTTATGTGGCTCGCTTCACGAAGCGGTCCCAAACTTCCTAAACGCATAAAATGGGGACGACAATGAAACCACCACCGAGAACAGGAAGAAAAAGGTGATTCGGGAGGCTTTGTGGTGCAATGCTTGAAATTACTTTTTTTTCTTTGCCTTTCTCTTAAATTTGCTTTTTGCTCGAGTTCTTAGTTCAGTTATCTAGTTAAAAGTCTGTTGCTGATTTTTTTCTTATACCTTCAACTGTCGAATTGCTCAACGTGAGTTAAAGCAACAATTGCAACTGAAGGTCGGCGTACAAGAGGACCGGTCCGACGTCGACACTTTTGTAACAGCCCTGGACGTCGAAGTCTCAAGTAAACAATTGAAAGAATGAAGGCACGAAGTAGTTTCCAGAGTTTTGATTCCCGTGACAGTGTCGCTGCTTTGACCCTTTTATGGCCCCGCCGACAGGATCAGTTCTCTGGACATTTGTAGAATGAAGGGATTGCAAAAGCCGAGCAGTTTCGTTGAACCTCTT
This sequence comes from Ixodes ricinus, assembly GCA_037355805.1. Taxonomy (NCBI): domain Eukaryota; kingdom Metazoa; phylum Arthropoda; class Arachnida; order Ixodida; family Ixodidae; genus Ixodes; species Ixodes ricinus. Next base: position 86,927 of record JAZHYW010004992.1, read on the forward strand.
TCACGCCCATTCCACGACCCCGAAGTGGGAATGTCCTAAGCGCACATTCTTTAGTGCCGGGGATCGTTCGAACAATCCACAATGTTTGTTTTATTTAAAAGCTAGAATTGTTTGATTAACTTACTTTTTGGCATGTTAATGTTTTGTTTTAAGCTTTTTTTATAAGTACCTCTATTGGATGCTACTCTTTTGAAATATATGGTTTAGTCTCAGCTGGGATACAAGCATACCTATTCATTTGTCAGCTTTAGAAAGGCCTTTTTATAGGTCATTGCCTATGTATTTACTTGTATATTGGTCAATTTCGACCTTTTAAAGTTGATAGTTCGCAAATGATATGGTAGTCTTTGAATTTGAAAACCTGAAACTAGGGACCCGAAGTTTCGATTTCTATTTGGCCTCTTCATCAAAGTGAGAGTGATTATGTCCAAAATACGGCTTGTTTGGACATCCACTTTTTAAATCAGTCTTGTGCTAACCAGACAGACATCAGTCAAACTTTCACGTTCAAGGAAACCGGAAAGCGCAGTTTGATCTTCTTATGATCAGCGCAGCTTAAGGTATAACTTGTAAAATACAGCTGCATATCTCCCTTCATATTGAGCTTGATTCTTAGTGGTCCACTACGTTTGTACACGCATTATATTAGCGTGAATTCTCAATATGCGCTGGTTTTTAAGCGGTGCCCGATGGGCAAGTGTCGTACTGCGCTACTTTACGAAACAAAATGTTTATGGTCAATTCAAGGAGTACATTGTAAGTTGTGTCAGCTAGATGTGTATCTATTAGAGTTTACATTCATGGCCACACTTATTGCACTAACCATTCAAGTCAGTTTTTATTTTATTTTTTTGTTTTTGTCGGAAACTATGAAGAATTTTGTTCCTTTTTCGCCTGAGCGGTTGACGACTACAATAGGCTTGGGTCCAAAAAGGTTAAATTTCCTTCTTGCTTTGTGGAATGTCAATAGTGAGCAACAATCTAGCAAAGCGCAGAAACAGTTACCTCTTGTCCATTGGACCGGTCAGCGAAAGGGAGCATGGTCTGTTTGAGACAGTGTGAAACCAAACACTCTATTGAGGAGTGTGTATAACACTCCGCTCATTTGAGTTAGGCCGTGCACCTGCAGGCCCTCAATCATTCCCCAGTGGTGGCTGCAGCTCGCGTCCTATAGAACAAATGCGCAACGCACTATCCACAATTTTGAGAAGTCGCTGGACGCCGAGGATGTTGGCAGCCACCGACGCTCCGAGATGACGGGTTCGCCGGTACAGCAAAGACTCGCCATGGTAACCCTGGAGCGAGGGGACGCGTTCGGAGTTTCGTGTGTGTCCGTCTCTTTTTTGTCTAACCTTAACTAGCTCGCTTGGCTACTCGCTTTAACGAAGATTCGACTGACGCTAGACTGCAGACGGCGATAGATGGTTGCTGCTATGGTGTCGATCGGAACCCGAACTGAAAACCGGTGGAAAAGCGCCTATATATTTGACCGAGCCGGAACAAAATAAACTGAAGTGGTGCATGAGTTATTAAACTCGAACCGAAACAAAACTGCAATTTCAGCGGTCATCGGTTTATCGGAAAACGGTTCGGCGTAACAAGGTGTAGCCGCACATCTATTTTCAAGTGGCGGCGCGGAAGTCCATTGGATATTTGAGACAGTGGCATCGGCATGGGAGTATTCACTAAACAATTGAGAGCGACGTGAAGGCATCACAATAACAATAAAAGAGATAAATATATTTCACATCTGTATGCCGCCAGAACTTTGCGTCGGCCACGTCGGCGCGGAGGCGTAGCCTCTTTTATTCCGTTTCTCTTTGTGATGGAGTGCAGCGAACGCTTTGAGTCATGGATGTCAATTCAATCTAGTGTGTGTGTTGCGTAATTTTTGGAAGAGGCGCAGCGATGTGCGAGTTGTGTAGTCAGGTGAAACATTCACAGCAATGAATTGATGCAATGACTCGAAACGTCCGCTGCTGTACGTGATAAGGTGAAACGGCGTATATCTAAGCATGCCAATAGGCAAAGAGTTTATTTGCCGCTAAACAATATTTGTTCAAAGCAAAAGGTAAACATAAAAATTGGGTGCCGAAACCACTATTGTGGGTTGTCTATGAATGGCGATATCATTTGTCTGGGACAACCTCAAGAACGAACGTCTAAACGCCTGACCACACTAGCGGCCACGGCGCCGTCGCTTGGCGCCGCAGGGCGGAACCGCCGTCCGGCATCCCACCGCGAGGCGGAAGCATTGACCTGCGTTTTGCGGGCGTTATAGTAACGCGACAGCACTGGCGCGCGGCTCTGCCGGATTTCCCGCGATTTCGTCGTCTACTCTTTGTTCAGTTCTTTCGTTTCGGCTCTTCTCTTGCGCATATATTAACGACGGAAACGGCACTCACTGCCTACATGGCAGGTGTCACTGGTGACTCTGGAGATCAGAGTAAATGTGATCATCCTAGCCTGCTCGTTGATCTTGTGACGTCGCCGCGCTCTGAAGGGAAGGAGGCGCAGGTTTCGCTTTCGGCCGAGTTTGCGCTACCGAGACAACGAAAGGAGGTCACTGGTTTGCTGCCCCGGCTGCGCGCCCAAGATGAAGGCTACTTTCGAGAGCGTCACTGATTCAACACAGCATCAGTAATAACGCAGGCGACATGCAACAAGTGCCACGGAGAAACTGATTTGTTATTCTAAATTCATCTCCGATAATTTCGCAGTGGTTGTTCGTAGCGTCATTTTCTAGTTAGTCCGGTCGCGTCTTGTCATACAGAGAGGAGAAAAGTCGCACATTTTCGACCAACTCGCCCTGCTGGGAAAATCATTGTTGCAAATCGTGATTGCAGACAAAACGATATTATTCTACGGTTCTTTTCAACGTGATATCCTCTTGATATTCAACGTGAAGCGGCTTGCGCGTTGCCAAGGCATCGCAACGTCACTATCTACGCCCTCTAATTGGTTCCTTTATTCTATGGCAAGAAACGGCGAGCCCTCAACTGAGCACTGGCGGCTTGCCTGGACGACGTCGAGCGGCGAGCCGAGGGCCAAAACTGGCTTTGGCTAGCAACCCGGGATGGCCAGCGATGGGCGACGAGCCTCCGCGACGCTAGTGTAGTCGGGCATTGAGGGGGCGTCGAGCATGGCGTCGAGGACTACGTCCCAGGGCACGACATCAAAGATTAAGTCTATTATGAACTCTAGGACAACCTTTTAGGCGATTTCAAGGACGGCCAGTAAGGCAACGTCTTTGAAGACCTCAAGGACGACGTCACGGACGACGTCGAGGACGATGTCGAGGACGACGTCGAGGACGGCGTTCAGAACGACCTCAAGGGCGATCTTAAGTACGATCTCAAGGAAGGCCTCTAGGACGTACTCGAGGACGACGTCGAGGAAGACTTCTCAGAGGACGACGTCAAGGACGACATCTGGGACGACCTCTTGCGCGATCTCGAGGACAACCTCGAGGACGACGTCCTAGTGGACGATGTAAAAGGACGATGTCTAGAACAGCCGCAAGGATGACCTCAAGGTCCTTGAGATCCTCAAAGATGAACGACCTCAAGGTCGTCAGGTCCTTCGAAGAGGGTGTAAATGTGTAGGAATGTGAGAATGTGAGGTGAAGTGGTCTACTGCGCAAAACTACTGCGCATTAGGAGGCCAGAAAGTCCAAGAAAACCAGGAGTGGGGCAGCTGAAGAATGCTATTGCATTAAACTATTGACTGCTCTCATAAGCTAGTTACACTAGCGCTCTTAACTGTCTTTAATGTGGTCATTCAAGGAAATGTATCGAGCTCATCTTAATTTCATTATTTTTATTCAATCCCAAAGATGTAGCTTCCTAAGTTTTGTGGCAAAATATTGCGTATGGAGTTTACAAACCGCATCTAATATTCATGTTTTTGACCATTCTGAAACGCCCCAACGACAGTGTGGGAACCAGAGAGAACAAAACGTCATCATAATGAAAAGTTTAAAGTGGAACAGATATTTAACTTCATTTAATGTTCAAACAACAAATAGCAAATGATAAAAACAAATAATATTTTTATTGATGTTCTAAGTTATTTCCATAATAATGCGTCACGTGATTGCAGTTCGTTTTCGGTTTCAAATACATCCGGGTCTTCTCCCGCTGGGTCACCAAAGCAACGGCGGCTGCGAGGGCTCTGTCACCTGCTCGGTTGGTTGTCCTTTTTCAGCTCCTCATCCTCTGTACGCGGAATGTTTAGGTTGGCGTTCTTCTTAATCGTCGGTCGCGTGTGTTACGTGTGCGTGCCAGCGCCCGCCATGCCAACCATATGTGTTGTGAGACACTTCTGCAAGACGTACAGTAGCGCAGACGACATACGGTTTCACAACCTGCCGCGCAAGCCACATCGTTGGGACCTGTGGCTTCGAGCCGTTAGCCGCGATGGTCCGGACGACATCGGCGCAGGCGCGGGTCACGTCTGTTCAGACCACTTTTCTCTTGGGGTTGACAACGAGATGAATATTCAAATGCGGCAAAGCCATGGCCTGGAATTCTGGAAGAGGCTATATATTGATGTTAGATAAGGGATTTAGCCCAACCTAAAGGTTTCTGAATTGATAGTCGTTAACGACACAGAGTATCTCCGGTAGTTTCCTGTCTTAATACCAAGTGAATTTAATCCCTTTCGTCGTTTTCTATCACAGTGTCTGCGAATCACAGCACAGTGTCTGCGAATTCTCACTGACCCTCATTTTCTCATCACGGGAACGATAGGCACTTCCTGTTAGAAATGTGCAACTGGCAGCAGGAGTTCAGCGCTCACCGAGTTTATGCGAGAGCAAGTTCGTCTGCTTCTTGCTACAGGGTATGCGATGATGTCATAACGCGGAGCTCTGATTGAATCACTGAAGAAAAAGATAGAAGGTTGACCTCGAGGAAACAACATTTAGATATACTATCATTTCAAATAAAGCCAATCAGAGCTCGGCGCTGTTATGACGTCGCAGCAACTCGTGCGCAAGGGACAGACGACTTGCTCTACGAATATTAAACAAACAAAATGTATTTTCTTCTGACAGCTATTTTGGTGTTAGCCGAGCAAAGCTTTCACGACGTGGCACTCCACAGGCCATCCGAAACTTCTACGTTAATAAGCCATTTTTAAACATCTTCTAAGGTAGTGTAGCGATTATAAAAATCCAGTTTGTATGCTCTTCATAACAGTGATAAGCAGTGTATGTGGCAGTTTAAAATCATACCTTATTTACATAAATGCCAGTGCAAGGCCCTTTCCTGAACCCACAAATGTATCTTCAGTCACTTTTACTCTGGTTTATATGTTCAGGGAACAGATGTACGTTTCTTACAAGTCAAATAATGAATGTCAGTATATAATATTGTAAATAAGCACTAGCTCGTAGCGCAATGTTGTAACACGAAAAATATGTTCTTATAAACGGACAAGTTGAAAAATGGTTTCAACTTTTAATTTTATTTTGTATGACGCTCAGCTTTGTAAGAAAGTAAATATGTGTAACCACTGCGATTGTTAAGACTTCCTCGCGCCGATTTCTTCGGAGACATATTTTCTGTGTTCTCAAGTGGCTAACAAACATCATAAAAATGTGTGCGCAAGGAATCATTTATTTGTTAATTACTAATAGAAATGATAGATCGATAGATAGAGAGGTAGATATATTTGCATTTATTTCGGCTCAGAGCAGTGGCGACGCATGAAGTCTAGTTGCCCACACCGTGAAGGCCCGCGGTGCCGTGTCCAACGATGTTAAGATTGTATCGTAAAAATTAATTTAAAAAAAAATGGTGATGATGGTTTAAATGGAGCTTGTAGACGAGGGTGAGGGGTTGATGTGGCGGTTGAAAAGAGTGAAAAGCATTAGGCGTAGCAGCGGTTTTCGTGGTTGTGGTCTTTACTGGGCCGCCATGGGCTGTTTACTTCTAGCAGGCCGGTCTCTAGGGCCATGCGAGGGCTCCCTACTTGCCAGGCTTGCAGACGAGACGGCCGAATTTCGGGCGACGCAGAAGTCCAGCACAGCCATGGTGGAACTTCTGGGGTTGGTGCCGGCGTTGGCCGGGCGGCGGTCTTCGCGAAAGCGGGCCCTGAATAGACCCTCTCCGGAATTTTGCGCCATCTTGTGGCGCGTTTAAGAACTACGCGCGAGCGCTTTTTGGCCACCGTCGGCCACCATTGGTATGGTGACGAGGGATGAGGCGCTTGCGTAAATTCTGGTCTGGCCGCATAAGGAAGCATGGCCGCGACTTGCTTTGCTTTCCATACTGCAAAACTCTGACTGACTGACTGCCGCTGCTGGGACGCTAGCTGCTCAGGGTCTCGTAAGATTCCTTTTCATTGCTGCATGCCTCTCTGTAAGCAGAGAGGCGTGAAAGGTAATAGTAGAAACAAGGTGAGACCTCTTATCTTTCTCTTAAGAGTAAACACCATGAAAGTGGTTTGGCGAGCGACGAGACAAGCGACGGCGAACGGAACGCCGTCGCCCGGTCAGTCGCTCGACGGGTCAAATCATATGAAAGCGACGGGAGCGACGAGCGACGTTTTCTACAAATTCAAAAATCGAGTGACACAAAAGGACGACAGTGAGAAATCTCCGTCGCTCGTTGCTGGCTCTCCTCGCTGTCGCCGTCATTCGTCTTGTTTCTCGGTATATCGCTTACATGCGGTTCGACCTTTAATCTATAGACCGCGATGTTGTAACTTTGGGGATATAAGGACAAAAGGAAAAACACGGGCGAACAGCGCATGGGAGTATAAAGTTTGCCAACTTAAAATATTACGAATTTTCGAGTGGTGGCCTGCAAGCTTACGTTCGCAACCAACCGCTGTTTTTTACACTTCCTCAGAGCCTACGAAGCTCTGAGGGTGTGTGAAGATACAACAATTCTATACACACGACGTCATGCGCCTTGTCCGGAAATGGTTATGCGCATGGTGGTGGGACGCAGCGAAGAGGAGTGTAGTTTTGTAATGAGGGAGAGGCCAATTGGGTTAATAGTTTTGTAATGAGCTGCTGCCGACTGTCGCCACGAAGCGGAGTGACCGCAGGGGATATGTTAACACGCTCCCCAGTGATACACGCACCGTCCGGAAAGGGTGAACTAAATTGCATAATTTCTTCGTGTCGTGCGTACAGCCATTTCCGGTCAAGGTAAAAGACGTCATGCGTATAGCCTTGCTCTAAGAAGGATACGACTTTTGAAGAGTATAGGTTGTCTACTGGTGGTGTGAAAGACCCATTCAACATTCCGTGATCTCGCGTTCGCTACAAACTGTTTTACGAATATCATCGTGAAATGATCTGATTCGGCAAACAATTTGCTATTTTCTTTTCCAAGTATCATTTTTGCTTGAACGAAAGAGCCGACTTTGCGCAAGAAATGGTCGAGTTACATTAAAGTAGACGAAGGCTAACTACTCACAATCACAAAATACACAAAATTGTGTTCACGACACTTTCAATATATAAATTACTTATCCAATGTCGCCTCAGGTTTCCGTTTCTTGAAGGAGGAGTTGTACCAAGTGGTTTTGGATTTAACGCCGCCAACAAACTTCCGAAGAGAGCGGCCCTGCAAAGGGCGCAAGCCTCGATCAAGTTGACCGCTGCCGACGAAGGTACAACAGGTGACGCGATCATCAACAGGAACAGCTTTGCCACCAACGCCACAACAAGTGCTATAACCAGCAATGAGAGCAGCGCCGTCGACGAAGACGAAATCAGCTGCCCAGATGCCTTAAGGGTTAGCGCCGTCGACAACACAAATGACGCAATCGAAGCTGCCAGGTCTGAAGACGACACCTGTAACCCGACGGTCGACATTGACAACCCCACCAACGACGCCACAGTCCTGTTTCTGGTCATCATTCAGCTACGAAAGCTCGAAGAAAAGACAGCATTCCAGGCGGAGATAATCAAGAACTTGCAAATTCAACTGACTAGAACAGAGGCTGCCCGGCTTGAAGCCTAAGCAGAACTTTAACTCGCACTCACCAAATGTAGTTCGCTTGAGAAAAGCGAAGCAGAACTTGCAGAAACAAAGCAAGATCTGTACAAAACTCAAAAACCTCAAAACAGCTTTTACTTGCTCTTGCAAAATACGAGACACTTGGGGCAAAGTCAAGACGTAGATTTTGCATCGATTGTTTCTAAGACAGTCTGGCAGACATCCAGTTTTACACCGGCCTTCAAACATATGGGCTCTTTAACTGTCTCTGGTCTTTCTGAAAACCTGGTGAGGATGGCGAATTTGTGAAAGTATGGGCCACCACATACCATGGGAAGGTCACGAAATCTGAAAGACTTTCCTGTTATCTTCAACACATCAGTTATTTTTACTGCTGGTGTGCCTACGTCTCGGGCTCTTCGAACGAGATCTGGCATAGAGGTTTCGAGTTTCGATTGCGACACTCTCGAAGATTTGTAAAACTTCGATTAGTTACCTGTATGTACACCTTGGCCAAATACCTTTGGGGCCGACCAGGAAGGCAGTAGATGACTCAATGCCACCATCATTTAAGTATCGTTATCCGACAACAAGGGTTATTTATACTTCATGCCAATAAAGTCAAGTGTCATGCTTAAAGATCACTAGTGCTGCAGTCAGCCACCTTTTTAGCTGATAAGTCAACCAATACCTTCAAAGTCCTCATTGGAATTTCCCCTGATGCAATCGTGACATTTTTATCAGAGTTATTTACGGGCTGGATGTCGGATAACGATTTTGTTGAAAAAAGTAGATTCCTGAAGCAGCGTTTTATTGACAAAGATTCTGTTATGGCCCATAAGGGCTTCAGGATAGAACCCGTTGAAAGAGATCAATGGTGAACTGAATACAACTCCTCTCTTTCGGAAGGGTTACTTCACACCTCAAGAGGTGATAGAAACACAAGAAACTGCATCTCTGCGAAAACACGTGATGCGACGCATTCAACGAATGAAGAGCTTCCACATCTTTGGCAGGCCAGTTTCGATCTCGCTTGCCCCTGTTGTCAAAGGAATTTGGTTTATTGGGGCCGTTCTCACCAACTTTCAGGTATCCTTGATTAGGAAAAGTGATGACTAACAGTTCAGCAAATGTACAATCGCGGACAATGTGGGCTACAACACTCAATTTTGCTATTCGCCTCAATATCTGATCGTCACGGGTGCTGTGGTGAAAAGCAGAACTACGGTTTGCTTTGCACCCACTTGGAGAAATTAGAATGATACAGACGCCAGCTTGAAGCCATTAGAGGCGTCAGTGTAGCGCGCACAGATATGCATTGAAATCAAATCCCAAAGCTAAGAGCTCGTGGTCAATACTGTTGCGGCTCATTCACACTTTTGTAACCAAATAGGACGGAGAGAGACAAGACTGTTTTTTAAGCCTCTTGCGACGTCGTAGAACCAGCTAGTCAGAAGCGCATCCGGTTTTAAGAAGGTCTAGGAGGCTTAAAAACCGGTCTTGTCTCTCTCCGTCCTACTCGGTTGCAAGTGTGTGAACGGCGTTTTGGTGTGGACTTCCTTCTTTGTGGACTCGCGAGAATTACCACGTGGCTCATAGAAAATATTGAATAAACGACAATCACATTTTCTAACTGCTCCATTTGGATCTTGAGGAGGATGCCTACAGATCTCACAAGCCTCTTTATTTCTTGGTTTGCAAGAGTTGAAAGAATGAAACAAACTTCGCATTCCAGATATAACTCTACTTCTCAGTGTAACTAAGTGAAAAAAAGGTGCACATGGTGTAGCAAGGTATTACTTTATTAGTAAACATTCCACTGCTGATAAATTACTTAAGCATATGGGATTCTTTATGGAGGTCGCTCTACAGATAATCGCCGGCCGATCGGTATGCGTTTCGCTCGTCATTCAGGGAGTGACACACAGCAATGAGAAGACAGCAAAGGGATTTACTGTACCTCCCGGTAGCCCGTCGTCGAGAGCCGGCTGTCTGGGTACGCCGACCCTTGTTGTCGCCCGTAGTTCAGAGCTCACAGTTGGAGTCCGTGTCCAGCCTGCGGATCGTCCTTCCCGCGCCAGCGCTGCGTAGGCTGGCTGTCCCGGGCTATCACTGCCCGAGTCTCGCTGCGAAACCACCCCGGGATCGTCGTGGCCTTGGCCAGATGGCCAGGGCTCACCACTTCCACTAGTCCGTCTCCAAAACTCGCTGGTGGACCGCTCCGGGGTTCTCCATATGCCAGGCCAGGCAGCCCGGCTCCGTCGTTCCTGCCCAGCTCCAGCCTCGCTCAGCTCGCACTCTCCCGCGCCAGCTTGTGACTTCTCCGCCGACCGCCTGTCACGTGCCCTCTGCCTCGTCTTTCACCCTCGGCTCCCACAAGCATTATATAAATTAATACGAATACTTGAAAGGAAAGAAACATCGAGGACGAGGACGGAAACGGGACTTCTTTCTTTCCATCCTCGTCCTTGATGTGTATTAATTCAAGTATGTTTATCAGTTCAACAACATGCTTGTTTTCAATTAATCATATAAATAATACATAAATTGTACCACATTACGGAGCACCAAAATTTATTTATTTACCTATCGATATTAATATACATTACACTGTATATTCCAAAGATGTATTTAAAACTGGACACAGTCAAAATGAAATTAATGCACTTGGGTTTGAGAAATTAATCTCGGAAGTTTCATGAATACATAATAGACTGTAGAGATAGACTGTAAAACTGTCCAAATACCTTTCAAACTGGCAGTGTAAACATTTATTGACAAGCCTCGGTAGTAATAGCTACAGCATACACGAAGAAGAAAGAAAAATGCTAGATCTGCAACCGTCATATATTCGTAGTAAATGCCTATATCTGCAACCGTCATATATTCTTTGTAAATGCCTATGCTGCTACTCTCGTCACTCGAAGAAAAAGGCATGTTGTGCACGAAGTAGATTTCCCCCGATTTAGTTGCGGCACATAAACTGACGCTTTGCGAGATCGAATCTTCCATGATAATATAGAATACCACACAACTGAGTTAATATTAGGGTTTCGTGGTTTGGGTGTTCCTTTTTTTTCGAATTTGGGGTGTTTTTCCGAGATTTATAGTATATATATATATATATTTTTTTTGCATTCGCTGTAAATATATATAGCAGGGCAAGAAGGTGGCAGTTATCTGGCTTATTTTGTCAAAAGGCGTAATATCTACCTGAATGACCTTTAGTACAGGTTGGGTTTGAGGTCACGAAGAACATAAAATGCTGACATAGGTTTTCCCATTTTAAAAAAAGTCGGGTTTTCTTATTTAAGGACAGCTCTAACGTGGGGTGTTTGGGTTTATACTGATTACGAAAAAGCCGCTTCGGGGGTTATTTATGGGGGTTTAACGGTATTCACGAAAAACCACGGAACCCTGGCAATGATGCACATACAAATGCTACGTAAAGGGCAGCTGACGGTTCGTACATGTCCAACAACCTCAATTTATTTTTCTCATTCTGTATTGCCTTTTTTGTGACTTTGTCATTTATTCTAGTAAACTAACTAGCATACTGCCCGCTGGGTTGTCAATCTTTCACTGACCACACCTTCGCGCTAGGTATGGTAGTAGTCTCTGAAACTAAAACTTGTTAAGCACTTCCTTACTTTAGTCCACTCAGAAATGGAAAATATAATCCTCTGCACACTAAACGCTTCTCACAATTAACGTCAATATAGTCCCACGTTAAGCCTGAAAGCGCCATTTGCCCCAAGAGTTGACTGTAATAGTTACGGTCGCGCCTTAGCTTGAATGCTTCTGAAGCATCTTTCACCATGTAGAATGTCTCCGAGTCAGAATCGGCCGAGTGGTACATTGCATAATAACACAAGACTTCCAGAACTCCATGAGGGACAGGTTCATTGGGTCATAGAAAAGTCCGTCCGGATACACCTCCAACCGTAGCGACGATGGATCCACCATAACGCCACAGCCGGTAGTCTTGGTGCTGTGGCCACGCCATTGAAGTGCTCTTTCGTAGTTCCTCACTCCATGGGGCTCGTGAGTGACACCGTGCCTGCAAAAGCACGGGGCAATGAAAACATTTGTAAAAGTAATTTTTATGGGTAGATACTAAAAGGACGAAGGAGATTCTGGCATTTTTGTTGTAACCTCGGCAAACCGCTCGTCTTGTTTTCGTGTCTGTTCTGTTTGCACCAGCTGTCTACTGTCCTTCGCTGTCGTTTTCCTTTTCAACTCCGTCATTCGAGGCGTGCATAGTCCGTTCCAACTCAAGAAGGTCGGGCGAGGGAAAGGAAGGCCGGAGGAGAGGAAGCTGATGGAACGCTGGAGAGGAGAGGGGATCCATCCTCCTCTCTTTAGCGTTTCGCCTGCTTCCTCCTCACATGCCTTCCTTTCCCTCGCTCTACCTTCTTGAGTTGCAACGGAATATAGTTCGCGAGTGCGGTGCGTGCAAGTGAAGAGTTATAGTAGATTGTTTGCTGCGAAAAGCGGGCTCCGCGTTAGCTTGCTCAATACATGGTTCGAAGTGACAGCACAAGCTCCAGCAAGCAAAACGGATGGGAGCATTAGCCTACGGTCTATTAAAAGTATATAATGCGGCGGTGTCGCTGTGGGTGCTGACTGATTTACTTCATATGTCAGTACTGTAATGTTGTACTGTTTGGGAGCGCTTGCATTAAAACGTTATTGACATACAATGGTGTTTACGAAAAAAAGTCAAGATAAGCGAACAAGCTTAAGCCTCTATCGTTTTGGTCTCCTCGTTTATGTGGCACGGCTCTTCTTGATCACATATTTGTGGTATTTTAATACAGATTACTCCTAGTGGAACTTTTTTAATTTTATTAACCACTCGGAGCTGTGAATTTTTATTTTTGTTTAGCGCAGGAAATGCATGGATGACCGCGGTCGAGGGCAGAGTTATGAACCGGCTTGAACCGGGTCGCTCTTGGTGAAACGGTAATCGCCCCGATATTTTGAATGCATCACTGAACCTTATCCGAACCGGAACAAAATTCAAAGTTACTGAACCCGCAACCGAATCTTACCGCAATGGGCTCGTTCGATTTACCTACACCTCCTGCACCAGTGCAGAAAGGTGTAGGCAGAGCATTTCTGGTATGTGTATTGAGATATGACTGGAAGTACACCGCACTACACTTTTCTGCACCAGAGGAGGAAGTGCAGGTACACCGAACGAGCCTACTATGTGGCAAGCGATATATTTAGGGCGCAATGGCAGGACGCTGTCTCTTCTCCTTTTAGAGCGCAGCCCGTTGCCGCCCGTTTCCGTGTCTCGCGGCGTCGGCGTTGGCGTAACCGCGCAGAATTTAGCGGGAAAACTGAAGTCACGTGATTTCAACACCAAATCACTTTTCCACTAAATTTAGTGGTGAAATTTAGTTTCTCAGCTAGATGCAACGTAGAAATTCAGTCGATCTGCTATTTTTAGTGGGAAAATGAAAGTGACGTGTTCTCAACACCAATTCAATTCCCCGCTGAATTTAGCGGGGAATTCAAATGGTGTTGAAATCACGTGATCTTAATTTTTCCGCTAAATTTAGCACGAAAACAAAATTTGCCCTCTAAATCTAGCGGAGAAACGGAATTTCACCACTAAATTTGGCGGGGAAGTGAATTGGTGTTGATGTCACGTGACATTAATTTTTCCCCTAAATCTTGCGAACAAACGGAATTCGTTCATGACGTGACCAAAGTCATGTGACGTCATTTTCGTTGATCGTGGGGAATACATCCAACAGGTGTGATCGTCCAGGAATGATAATCCCAGATCCAGAACGTGGAGGATAAAATTCTCCGGTGTCTCCTCAGTGAACTTGAGACCCTCCGCTTGTCCTAAAAAGGAATATCGTGTGTGGCTAATTATCTGCTTTTTGTTGTCAACAGGTTCTTATTTAAGGAGGACAATGTAATCGTCCACGTAGAGAAAATTGTGGGGAACTTGGGCGCCGCACATCGTGTTTCTTATAGCTCTGCCACATTTGGGCAGAAATATGTCGCAAAGGACAGGGGAGCACGCGCTACCGTATGCATAGCAATCTTCGCAGTCTTGTGCCCTTTCTGTTGTGAAGTCTCTCTCTGCAGTCCCCATGGTGATCTTGCATCGTATTCTCTTATACCCTCGTACGTAGGGTTACCTGATGGTGACGTGAAGGGGTGAAATCGCGAGGCAATACGGCAACCAGACGAGAAAGTTATATCCGCGGTTTGATAGTGAGCCAATTTTATTTTCATTCAATGCTATGCAACCTGGATAAAGCGCGGAACTGATAAAGCGTGCGGCAAGTTCCGCCGACGATGCGGCACATAAAGTGAGTATCGTAATCTGATGCTCTCTGGTGCTAATCGAGTCAAGCGTAGAAATGTTCTTTTGGTGCCCTTCTTTGTATGAACGTGCGTGAACACACCCTTAAGACGAGTTTGTTGGGGGTGTCGTTTCAGGGAAAGGATTGGGACAGACCCCACAGGCCACTCACAAAGCTAGGGTGGGTCACTTGCACACTTTAGGAATTCTCAAAGAGTATGTCAGGCACCTTAGCAAACTTTAATGGACAAATCAAGCACGTAAAACATTTTCGATCGGTCGAAATAAACACCTGAATGCTTTGTCTCAGTTAATTCCTGTGTGTTCAGTTTAGTGGGCTCCATAGGTACCTTTGTGCGTTCATCGCTTCCGAGATATTATAAAATATATCGTATCACTCGGGTTGAGGAACATACTGTTAAGTTCAGACCACTTGGAGATAATAAGAAGGTAAGACTGCAAGATCGGCCGGTTCTTAATGGAGTTGATGCTGCGGTAAAGTGCATGGGCGTCTGCATATCGTAAGATGTTTGATTCAAATACAGACGAAAGGCAAGCTACATAAAAGCCCCAGCAATATATTTCAGAGGGTGTGTTGTGCTAATGAAATAAATAGCATATTGGTGGTGGCAAGAGAAAAAAATAAGAAAAAATAAACGAAATGTGCATCTTTTCTAATTACAAAGAGAAACAAATGCTCAATAAATAATTGCATGTGTCGATTCTTGTCTAATTTTGTCGCTATTTTATTGTATGCTAAAAGTTATTTCTTATTTGCCAGCATAAACAAGACTCTATGCGTTTTAATAAATAAAATTAAAATAACGTTTGTCCGGATATCATATATAATTCTCACCCGTAGGGCGCCTTCTCTTCCACAACTGGCCGTCGACGGATTTAGCCTTTTATTCTTCGGCGACAACTTGACATTCTATATTAAGGGGGACTCACTCAGTCACAAAGATCCACAATACAAACTGATCTCGACGCCGTGTTAAACTTCCTCCATTAAGGTCAACCTCCAACCATCCCGGAAGAAGAGAGTATGCTTCCTCGTGTCCAGACACGAAAAACACCGGTACAGCACCCGAGAAAGCGTGCAGCTACCACTAGATTTACAACACATCCAACCTAATAATTCTGCCAATATCCTCGACCTTCAACAACAGTGATCCGCTTAGTGTTGAATCACTCTTTTCGTGGTACGACTCTGAACTTTTAATTTATTTTGTCAGGTTTCGCACAATGCAAAAATAATAACGCGGTCTCATTTGCCTTTAACAGAAAGAGTGAAATAGTGTTCGCAAACAGTTCGTCTGCTAACGCCAGACGAACACTCAGATTGCCTACTATAATGCATGGTTCACAAATTTAAAAAAAAACACGGTATGTCGACTGCTAACAAACGTAAGAAAAATGGAATGTCTGATAAGATTGCGACCTGCAGTTGAGTGACATCCGACGCGGGCCAAAAGTGTGATCGTCTGCTTTTTTATGTTGAGAGCGACAACCTGCACGTCCTTTGCAATTCGCAAGTTGTTCTACCGCCGTACACACGTTCATGTCAACTGGATGTTGGATTGGTACTAAAAGACGCCATGTTTGAGCAAATTCGAAACGCAAGGTTATATGGCTCCAATAACTTGCAACTTCACAAATTGTACATAGCATAAACACTTCACTTGAGCATTTGTACGCATTGCAGATGACTCTTACATTCGGTTTTCGCCTTGTTCTTATACACCCTAAACTGCGTTGACATGATGGTTCGTGGAAAGACTGTCATTATATCATTCCACACTCACACATGTGCGGAACGGAGGGCAAGCGAAGTTTATTGTTTAAACTTTCTTATAACGATTGCCAGACAATAACATCCAAGGAAACAAACAGAGGCTGGTCAGTTTTGCTTCCTTTCTCCCCCTTGTTGCCATTCTTCATGAATTGTTTTCGTTACTTAGAAGAAACACATCAAGGGCGAGGGACATTCCTAGCACTATGTATATTGGTGAGGTATTCTCACCAAAATGTTGCCATATCGTAAAATTTAGACGAGTAAAAAAAGGACTCCTTATTGGTTTACTACAAGGGCCGAGTAGGAAGCTGCGGCGCCAGGTCCAATCAACGGCTGAGGAGTATCCAGCTTTCACCTTGACAAAAATCAGACTCCTGGAGTCGAGGAGCGGTAGCGGCGAACACAAGTAGTACCGTGTTTCACATTCCCAGTCAAGTAAGGATACAACTACCCATGGCTTACCCAGCGCAAAGTTCAGTGCGGGGAGTGCATCAACCTGGAACCCGTGCGAGTTTTCACTAACGCAGGTTGAGCGGTCTTCATGGGCTGCCAGGCGAAGGTGTGTGTGTGTGTGTGATTTGAGCAAACTCCGATTCAACTTTGTAACCGAAGGGCGTGTTCATGACACTTATTTTATGGTAGAGTCGTGCATGATCTGAACGTGAATACGCGTTCGACCGCTTTAGAGAGATCTCAACTTGAATTTTTAAATAGAATGGACAAGCCCAAGGGCTGTGCGAGACATTAAAAAATAACAAATAAAGTGGAAGCCTTCATTTAAAAAGTCCGAAACGCAAGGCTACAGGGCTGCACTACCTTGCAACTACACAAGATGTGCGGAGCACAAACATTTTATTTTAACCTTTGTACTTGTTACAGATCCAACTTACATTTAGTTTTCGTCTTCTTCTTACGTACTCCCAATCCAATTGACGTGATGCTTCGTAGCAAGACAGTCATTATATCATTCCGCACTCTCATATCCGATGAACGGATGACAAGCAAAATGTAGTTTTAAAGTATCTTATGACTCCTTGCCATATATTAGCCTTTGAGGGAACAAACCTTAGCTAACCAGTTTTGCTTCTTCGTCTGTTTCTTTTCTTGTCTCATACAATGCATAAGAAACACCAAAGTGAAATTCTAAATATGCTTAATCTAAAATGTACTCATTTACTTTCAGCCGCAATATGTTAGCAGCCTAGATTGCTATTTGGAAGGCTTGCGTTTCATATGATACCCCTTTACCCCTTTACTTACACACACACACACGCAAAAACACACAACCCGAAAAAAAGATCATATCCAGCTAAATACTGTGACAGCTATAGTTGCCTTCTCATCTCCGGGACGAATCTTGTCTTTGGAAGTTGGGCGAAATTGCTCCACAAAGAATTTCGCAAGAATCTTCTTGCCAAGGGCAAACATTCTTGGAGTCTCTAAGGCGTTCCATTTTGCTTGGAGTTCCCGAGGACCCTTAGAAATTCTCCTTCTTCTGTCCGGCAGACATTAGCGAAGTTAAATTGCACTGGCCTTACTTCCTATGCCGGTCCCTTTGTACTGTCGCCGTTTCTGCACGGCCGTTTGTCATTGTTCTGTCTTGGACGAAGGAAGGGACCCATTTTATCCTCCACCCGACCGTACAAAAGGTATTATTTTTTAATAAAATAAACTTTTATATTTTTATTTGCGAATCTAGCAGGCCGGAGCCTTGGCAAGTTGGCAGCTTTCTTGCCCTTATCTGCAGATAAAACTACTATATATTTAATTTTGAGGAATGGCTGTTCTTGTGCCGAAATAAATAGTAAGTAATTACCTGACTCTAATAAGATACTCATGAGTCCTAGCCATTCTGCTTGAAATATAAAAGCACGTATCACAATCAACACGAGCATTTTTCCCAGTATAGCGTTTTTAATGTGGTTCTCTTTTTCCTGAACTATAAAATAAATTAAAGTAAATGGTTGTTTACATAGCTTATTCTTATGATAAATTCCAATATTTATTCGCACCGCTGAGTATAACTGGGAGCCAAAATGCTACGTCATAAAATACTGTGCCCGTGGTACTCATAAATTTATGCTCATAATCTTTTAGAAGATAATAAATAAAAAGCTAAAGAGAACTAATGCGGCACGGTAACAGTGAAGTTGTGATCAAGCATTCGCTGTCTGTTTATTTTATTTTTCTTTCGTGCTACAAGTTTCTTGTTCTTTCATGCTACATTACAAAAATTATCACGTGCATTGTACAAATAGTTTTTGAAGAAGAATAAAACGAGTACTTTCCAGCAGACTTTCGGTAATCCACTTCACACAACCCGTCTGTATAAAAGCTCAGACTGCCCTATATACAAAGTTGAACACTGTTCCCCATTTGGTTGTTCCTGTGTAAATTGGGCACCGGGATATAAAAAACGCCACTATGACGTAATGACTGTAATGAGAACTGAGGCTTTCTCGGCTTGCTCACGCGTAAAGCAAACAAAAAATTGGCAGTGATCTATACCTTCAAAGTCCGGCACATTGATACTTTAAACACATGTTGTTGTGAAAAAAATGTCTTAAAACTTCAGTCTAAAAACATGCTTTTCGTGTAAGGCTTGTCAAATTATGAGGCGCTGGAGAAAACCGGCCTTCTGCGTTAAGTCCGTATTGCAATATATTTTTGTTCGCGTTCCGCATATTGAAAAGCACGCGTCAAGGGCCTAAGCACGCACCTCGTATCGCTGCGCCGCAGTGTTCTTCCGCAGCATAAAGGCCGTCTGCTTTCACTGCCGTCTCCATGGCAACGAACGCCGAATGGATGGAAGCACATACGGTTCCGCCGCGTGAAGCCACCAACAACTGACGCAATTTTCCGGAAACCCGTATGCTAGTTAAAGTTCAATAATTTTGTAAGGAGCAGCCGCAGACTGTCGCCGCGAAGCGGCGTGAACGCAGGCGTTGTTTTGGGTAAATACGTTTTCCAGTGATACACGCGTGTCATCTGTTGCAGGCTTCACGCGGTGGTACCGTGCGTGCTTCCATTCATTCGGCGTTCGTTACCATGGTGACGGCGATGAAAGCAGGTGGCCTTTATGCTGCTGAAGAATACTGTGGCGCAGCGACACGAGTTGCGTACTGAGGCCCTTCCCGCATGCGTTTCGATAGGCGGAACGCGAACAAACGAAAATAGTTAGAAATAAGGACTTAACTCAGAAGGCCAGTTTTCCCCAGCGCATCATAATTTGACGATTTTTACACGAAAAGAGTGTTTCTTTGACCATTCCACGCCCCGTTATTTAACCGTAACAGGGGTCTAAAGTATCAAACTCCCCAGAGTCCAATAATGCATGCAATGCATTATACATAAATTAAGAGGCAATTGGTGTGTCTCATGACGTAATTTTTCCCGCTAAATTTACAGGGGAAGCTCAATAGCTGTAGAGGTCACGTGGCGTGAATTTCCCTCGCAAAATTATTGGGGACACTGGATTGGTATTTAGGTCAGAAGACGTGAATTTTCCCGCTAAATTTAGCGGGTAACTGAGTTGGTGAATAGGACACGTGACGTCAATTTAGCGCTAAGCTTAGCGAGGACACTGATGTGATGTTTTGGCTACACAACGCAAAGTTTCCAGCTAAATTTAGCGGGGATACTGAGTTAACGTAGATGTCACGTGCCGTCAATTTTCCTAAGGTGTATAGGTGGCATGATGTCAGGTGACGTCACGTGACGCCTTTAGTCCGCCAAATTTAGCAGGGAAACTGAATTGGTGTGCCGGTTAGATGCCGTCAATTTTAACGTTAAATTTAGCGAGGAAATTGAGTTTTGTCGTCTACTTTCCGTGATGTCAGGTGAAGTGACATCAATTTTCCCACTAATTTTAGGTCACAAACTGAATTCCTATATAGGTCCCGTGATATCGATCTTCCCGCTGCACTTGACGGGAAATCCAAAGCCCGACGGACGGACGGACGCACGTTTGGGATTCGGGGGATCCTTTAACAAGGATTTAATGCTTTAAAAACAAAGCAAAACCAATGTGAAGCTTGTTTCCCCATAAAAACCCTCCTTGATGTCACCAAAGCATAATGCCTGCCTTGCAGAGCTTACATTTAAAAAAAGAAACCACTAAAAATTTAGATTACTCTGGCAATGAATAGAAGACTTTATTCAATTGCCCCTCGAGCAGTTTGAAACACTAGAAAACGTAGACCAGTTAGCCCGCCACTATGTCGTTAATTAAATTGATATACTTGAGTGCGATAATACTTTATTAACTAATACTGTTAGCATCGTCGAGGCTGTAGCAGGAGTGCTGCGATACCGTGCAATATCCCCGGAATCCAATGCAGTGGGTTGGGGAGAAAACGTCAGTTATTTGATATTTTACGGCGTGCCGAACACCTTATCATAATCTAAATAAATCTCGTATCCTTCGCTAGGTCTTGCCAGATGAACATGGCTAGTTTAGAAAGTAACCTGTCAAGATAATACTATTTATATATGTTTATCTTGTCACAATTCAAAAAGGAAAACATTTCTTTTTAATTTACAGCAACGTTTTTTTTCCTTCTAAGCCATTAAATGCAGCATTTAAGGACCAATAGCTTAATCTTGGTCTGACGACATAAAACAGTCGTTTCCTAGAGTGAAGAAAAAAAACTTTACCAAGGTTTACATTTGGTCTAGTTGGTTATCAAACGTATTGATGCCTTTAGCGCACAAGAGAGACCAGACCAGAAAAGAGTTATACACAGGTATAGCTTTACTGAGAAGAAATAAAAAAGTAAGAAGGAAAGTGCGACCCCGGACACGTGTGTCTACCACCAGCCCCGTGAATGACGATCGCTCATTCATCCAAGCGCGTGCGGGACCTTCATTGTCTGTTGTAGGAATTATCTTTCCTTGTTTGATAGCGTCACCGATTCTACACTTATAGACACTTTCCATGGCAAACGCCACGAGGCGGTGCTTCAGTTTTTGACGTCCCACAAAACTTCCGGTTCATAAACATAACGAACAAAGCCCATCTATTTTGATAAAATTGAAACTTGGACGAGTTCGTGATTCATATCGCAAGTTAACAGCGCAAAGTCGATCACACAAAACGACACACAGAAGGAAATACACACGCGCTGAATTGCAACTCTTTGTATTCTGCTACCTCTTAGCTCTTTTCATTGGTTTAACTCTCGAAATCTCCGTTACCAGCAAAATGGCACGAATCTAGGAAACACTTCTAAATATGCTTCTGACTCCTCACCGAAATCCCCAGGATAAAAAGTCGAGCTATTTTTGAGACAGTGTTAAGGATGCACTACTAACACGTCTGTCATCGAGGAGCACTATTTGTTTCGCTTCCATTATATCTCTAGTCAGCTGTTCCCGACTTCCTATTACAATTGTAATAGGAAGAAGTCGAGACCAGCTGACCAGAGAGATAATGGAATCTTTAAAAATATTTTTATACTTTAAAACAGGTTACATTTTAACGGCGTTGTCAGTAGTCTTACAAAAATAATATAGTCAGAATTACTTTCACTTACATCCAACAGGCTTTGTCAAATGTAAAAAGTATACCCTGAAATGCACCGACCTTGAAATAGAATCTTCCAATTTCACGCTTTTACTGCGTATAAAAATATTACGTGAGCTGTAAAAAAAAGAGAGAAAAAAAGACTTGTTTCACCTTAAGTCTCGACACAGTCTACGCTACGAGGCAATGGCACCAACGAAGCAGGGTTAAAAAACCAAGCCACTTCGCTTTTTTTGTTTGTTTATGATTGATTTAGGGACAAAATAACACGTACAGAACCATGCCAAATGCCAGGATGGTGCGCTCTTGAGATTGTAATATTGGTCCCATCAGACAGTAGCGTCGGTTGCGCCTGGACTCAAGATGAAACGAGGTATAGCAGAACACTTCGAAATAATTACATCTAGATGTTCTTTAAAAATGTAGCTCAGGCAATAAGCATTCGCGCACCTAGATTGATTGTTCAAGAAGTGGTTGATTCAATCCAGTAAATTATTCCGAGCGAAGGGCGCGCAAAATATGTATTGATCCGGAATAAATTTTACATTAGGCATCCGGTTCGTAAAAGCTAAGGTCTCAGACACTTCATATTTAAAGCCATTAGTGTACAAATTGTATTAGAGTTTTTGAAGTATGTGGTTGTTTCATATTGTTTTCTATGATACACTAAATATTTTACTAGGAAAATACAATCTACTCCGCTCATTCGCTTAAGACAGCTCGCATAGAGCGCCAAACTCTCCCCTAGCGGTAGAGAGAAGAACGCCAATTTCTCTCCTAGCGCTATGCTTATGCGAAAGAACGCATGGGCATAGCGCTGTCCACGCCGTCCCACTTTCGTGCAGAGCCGAAAGAGTGGACTGCCGCCGGCGTGCCGAGATACCGGATTTGAAGAGGCAGCGCAGACGGCTGTATCCGATAACTGGACTGGTTTAGACGACGATAGTTGGTGGCGGTCATCCTTCCCTATTTGAGGGGGAAAGCACCAAGCTTGCTCACGTGAGTCTCTAACAACTATCGAAATCGTGTCCGACCAAGGTCATTGGTTTATTTCGCGGAGTAATACGTACTGTCTAGAAAAGTATTCATATACACAAGTTGCATTTACTGACACACTATACTTGGTTTCACCATAAGGCAGACTGCGCACGATGCTACCAGCCGATGTAGTCAATCAGGCAGTGCAAAAAGGACTACCTCATGACGTTCCTCATATTTTCATGTCGGTGTTATTTCAGGCAAAAAGATCATACTGTAACGAATGACAATTGATGAGGCAATGGTAACTGAAGAAACTAAAGGTTTAATGGGGCGAACTTGTGCACAAAACAAAAAGGAAAGAGAAGATAACAGTAGAGCATCGCGGGCATCGATGACGGCGTAACAGCAGGATCGTGCGCTGGGGCAAGGCTGACTCCGCTTGCCTTGCGGAGTCCCTTATGTACCTCGTGGGTTTTTGGATCATTCGGCGTAGAAATTTCGGTGCGTAGAATATTCGGAACTCGATCAGACGAGAATGTTCTCGAACTTTTGAGAAGGCCAAGATGAAAGAATATATAAAAGGACAGTACGCTGACTGGAATCGAACCTACACCTTCCGCGTGATAGTCAAGCGCGGTAACCAATCGGCCACGCACGCGCTTGCTCGCCAATGGGCGTGCCAATATCTAACTCATTAAATGCACGAGGACATTGCGTTTACAGTGTCTGCGTATACGTGTATCCGCCTTCTAGCCTCTTAGTTATCTGTGGTAGCACCACCTAGAATAATAAAACATGTTAACACCGTCCATAAGCGACACTTAACGTAACCACACTGGAAAGCGCCAACTCAGCCATTGTGCCCAAGAACGATACCGCGCGTTATTTGACGTACTGACTGTACGCGAGGCCTAGTCGAATGATGACACAGCACTCGTGTTTATAATCTGGGACTGCGCACTGTACGATGACATTGAAGTCTTGTACTCTGCTTCACACGTACAGAAAATCCGCGAGCAGTCGGAGCCACCATGCGATCGAGTCAATCGCGAGTTTTAGTGTCGCGTATCGCGGCAAACGCAAGCTCAGCGGTTTTCTTTTAAGCGTTGCGTGTTCCACACTGAGCGTGCGCGGAGCCTCAAACTGCTTTTCGAATCGGCGAATGGCGACCTCGCGCATGCGCAGTGTGGAGCACGCAACGCTAACACAAAATCTAGCGTTTGCTTGTATACGCCGTACTAAAACTCTCTCCAATCAAACTACGCCCAAAATGCATAGTCAAGCCACTAGTCGTCTTTTTGACCTCGGCTACCGCCAGATGAATTAAAACAATCGCGCTGAGAAAAAAGAAACAAAAAAACACAGGACTGGTTTAACCGGGATTTTCAAAGGCACCAAGAATACAAGCGCCGCAATGATGCATTTTCTGCGCTGCTCGATTACACTCGATGGGGTCGTGGCGTCGTACGCGGTCCCGCTTGTGAAGCGCTGTATGGTTCACGGGCTCAACAATTTCAAAGTCGCTAACAGTTTAAGAAAAGAAAAACGTGGCTTATTGCGTTGCCGCGTGTTTTGCTTCGGGGTTTTTCTTTTTCGGCGTTTTTATCGACCGATTTCAGCACTCGCATTGACAGCGGTGAGAAAGTTCGATGCTCGGAACTCGCAATGCCTTGCGTTTGTTACGCTGTCAGTGAGTACAGACTGCTTTCGTGCGACGGTTTACGCGTTGATGTATGAGGTAGTTGGGTTGCGCGACGAAACCTATAGTGGATAGCTCGAGCACAACTACAGCAAGCAAAACATAGCCAAGAAAAAAGTTGAACTATGGAACTAACCCCTTGAATTCTAGATACTTCGATTCTGCAAGTAAAGGGATTTGCTATTTTGCCCCAACTCAACTACGTCAATATTAAACATGGCGGCAGCAAGGAAACAAAGAATGGTCTATTGGTGGAGCTGGTTGTCACCCCAGTGAAAGGAGGGAGAGGTGTCCGGACGGTGCCGGCTCACCATGGAGAAAGTGTGGCGAAAATTCGCTGGAATATTTGGCGAACACCTCGAGTTGGATCGACATGTAAGAGACCAATCAGAGCCGATTATGTAGCATTCCTTATTTGAGCGCAGGTTTACAACTGAGCGCGTCACGCGACCGCGCTTACAAAAATGCCTCAAACCTACAGTACTCTAGCCGGGAGATGCGCGAAGCCGGAGTAAACTATTTTTCGCCTTGGCATTGCTTGTTCAGAGACATTTTTTTTCCACCACATGTCACGGGGTCCTGGAAGAGTAGCGAAAATGTTTGAAGTTTTGTCGCTATTTTAGTTTAAAGAATGAGCTACTTCATTATTTGTGAGCTGATCGAAATCCGCAGTGACAGGTTGCTTATTGAAAGTATTTCTTACATACCGAGATTGGGTTATCCACACAATGGCGAAACAAGCGCACTCAGTTGCATCGCAACTACGTTCGGTGTCTGTGCTTGGCGGCATAAGAACAAAATATTATAGCCGAGAATGCGCAATTCGTGATCCTCCGCGTGCACTCGGACCTGCAGATAGCCACTCTCTCAGGGCGTACGTTGTTATGTACGCTTGACCTGAAGAGTGAGATGTCGATAACTTCC
This sequence comes from Ixodes ricinus, assembly GCA_037355805.1. Lineage (NCBI taxonomy): Eukaryota > Metazoa > Arthropoda > Arachnida > Ixodida > Ixodidae > Ixodes > Ixodes ricinus. The sequence continues at coordinate 112,139 of JAZHYW010004992.1, forward strand.
AGAGTATTCGGAGGATTGCGAAAAACTGCCTTCGCCACAGGTAAAGGTTGGTATTAATTTAGAGTGAGTTAATTTGAACACTGCAATGCTCCTACTACATTTCAGAGTCTATTGGAATTCATCTTGCATGACCTCATAGGCGTAGTTTGTCCCGTTTATCTCGACGACATTGTTATCTCTGTCAAGGTATTCGCCGATCATCTCATAATATTCGAGCTAGTGTTTTCACAGCTGCAAAAGGCGAATTTGAAGCTAACACCAAAGAAAGGTGCATCGTTCATGAGGCAGGTCAACGGACGGAGTTTCCACAAACTCCTCGGAGACTGCTGTGGTCTTACCGTGTGACCAACCGGAAAAACCGCCACTAACGTACAAAACTTCAGTGGGTCGGCGTCCTACTACCGAAGATTTCGTCCCCAGTTCTGTCCAAGTTTTCAAGCCCTGACATGAGTATTCTCTGACAGAAAAAAAGCCCAATTTTGACTGGTCAACAAAACTGTCAGCATGCATTCGAGGCACTGAACACAGTAGTCACATCTCCGCCAACTCTTTCCTACCCAAGAGAACCCACAGCATTTATATATGACAGTGACGGTGCTGTCGTGTCAACAGAAGAGGACAAATGCGAGCGACGCATTTCATATTACAGCAACATCTTCACGGAGCCTGAACGCAATTACTGCACAACCCGGCGCGAACTTTTGACCGTCATCAATCTCGTGGCACTTTACCATCTCTGTATTTTTGGCCCAGAAATTAATTACCCGAGACGATCACGCACTAAGATAAATGCTTAGTATGAAGCTCCCTGATAGGCAGGTCGCCCGATGCTGGTGCGCCTTTTAAAATACAATATCGACATCCAGCTCATACCACCGCTGACGTACTTTCGCGTTGTCTACATGATAAATAAAAGTGCAAACATTGCGTAGGAATTGCAAAGTGCAGCTTTATTATTGTAAGAGATACGTGGAAAGAAGAATCACTGATACGTCGATTGCATGCACGGTACAAAATACACTTTTATTGGGAGGAGCACTTTCAGTAGAATGGCAGTCTATAGCGGTGTCGGTGCGGTTAGTTCAGAAATATCCTTTCGAAGTTTCAAGAATTCAAAATGACTAAATTGCAATTACCACAATAGCCCTTGCAATAACAACCAATCAGCCATTCGCTTTGCAAGGTTTTTGTCGGCTTTATTTTAGTACCTGTTTGCGTCCTGCTAACAGGGAGGAAAGGGAATGGCACTACTTTCCCAGGATCTAGTGACCTTAGTTCCACACTGCGGTGACCTGTGATGAAACGAAGTATAGACGTTACGCGCGAATGGCGAGACACCTTATACGCAATTACCACTTCGATAATCATAAACACAGCGGCACAATTCCACTTACAAAAAATATTTCTTAAGCGATTTTTCACCACGGTGCACGCACTCTGCGGCGAACCGCAACATTGAAAAGCGGGCAACCTAATGCAGCCCGACGCCCCGCCGAGAGAACCAGGGGCACCGAGAGCGAGAGTGCATAAAACCGTCCATTCCGAACACCGTAGGCGTACCCTGAGGGCCGACGTGCGCTCGCGGAACCCCGTGGAGTTATTCCGGGGAAATAGAGATTTATCGCGGCCTCTCAAATGCGCTCCGAGACCCAAGGAGACGATACGTCGTGCCCGAGCACCCGAGATTGCCGAATTCTATTTCTCAGGACGCGTGGCGCTGCTGCGCTTCGCGTACGCCTATACACCTTACCCCCCCCCCCCCACGACACATTCGCTCACACCGCTGAGCTCTGCCCACATCCCGAAACAACTCTTCTATTCCACCCCGAGGACAAAATCAGCCTGAGGGGGAAGGCTCGGGGGGAGCGGGGGGACCCACATAAAGTAGAAAGTGTATATTGTGAATCTACAAAGAAAACAACAACGCGGTTAAAGAGGAGAATGTAGAGAGGGAAAGATACGCCTGGCGGGGGAGGCTCCCAAAAACAGCTTCCACGCAGTCGTTGTTCCGGGGAGATACCTAGGGCGATCTTCCGCCGTAGAAGAGTGCCCGTGGATGGGGCGGATACCCTTCTCCCGAAACTACCGCAAGAGGCCAGAGGGAAAGGGGAACCGCAGTTTGCCGCGGAAGAGGAAACTTGGGTTGGAAACGACGCCTTGGGAAGATTCTGGGTCGTGTTCCGCAAAGGGGAGCCTCGCGTGCCGCTTCCTTTGCTTTATACTTACATTTTTTTTGTTGCTCGGCGAAACGGGTTTGAACGACTAGAAAGAAAACAAATCGGTTTGCGAAGCCAAAAGGATGAGAAGAAATGAAAAGGATAAGAGAAGCTTGAGAGAGCAACGTGAAGAAGAGGGTAGGTTAGTAGGGGAACGACCCCGTTTCGAAGGCAAAAACCCGGCAAGCGCGCGCGGCCCAAGTCGCGGGAATTACCTGGGAAGTGAGGAGGGGGTGGATCGTCGATGGTTGGGCGCTAAGCGAGGAATACAAAACGACGACGACGCGGGGATACACTGCAGCGATCGGGGGCGAGAGGAAATAGGAAGGAGGATGGAGAGCGCTGGATGCTGGAGATGGATGACTGGCCCGCCCCAGACTCGCCTTCTTCATTCCCCCTTTCCCGAACAGGGAAGAAAGAAAGGGAGCGAGCTAGAGAGAGTAACAAATGTGAGGGAGAAATGAAAGCGGCAACGGAGCGGAAAGGGGAAAAATGAACCTCAAAACTACGAGGGGAAGAAAGAATAACGATAAATATAGGGAAAGATGAGGGTGGAAAGGGGAATATGACAAACGAGCGCCAGGTTTCACGGCGACAACCTTAAATTTCCCGCGACTTCAACGTTGCGGGTTGGGTGAAATGAAAAATAAATAAGACAAAAGGGCATACGACGGGGTGAGGCTGGGGAAGGGAAGTTGCGACGTTTGCTATTTCTACTGCTTCAAAATTTTAGCTTTTCATCGTTTCGTTGTTCTTTCTTTTTTAGGAGAGTGGTAGATTGTAGAAGGTGCGAGGCGTCAGGGTGAACGACGAAAAGCAATTGCGCGCCGGGGATTGGCATTCTGGGCCTCTGGACGCGACCGCGATCGAAATAGTTCCGTGACCGCTGCTTCCAAAGTGCCCGGGGATGGCGAGCGCGCTGATGACCGAGGCCGGACAACCCCCTCACCTCCTTTTATTTCCTCCTTTCCCTTCCCTTGCGTCTGTCTTGCGCTGTCCAGATGTGAAGGAAGAAATACGACAAGTGCCATATCGCCTTTTTTTCTTTCGTGGTATTTGTTCGTGCGATGGATGGTGGTCGTCCTTCGAACTGTACAAGTTTGACCGGGCTGAAACTCGGCCGGGGAATGGACGCTGCGCTCGAGGCGTCTGCTCAAACGAGAACCACTACAATCGTAGTTTTTATGATCGTTTATTTCTGTTGCTCTGGAAACGTTGATGTTGATTATCAGTACAGCGTCTTGAATGGGTTCTATTCTTGGTTTGGTTTGGGTTCGGATCCACTATGGTCACTGTGAGTTTAAGAAGTGTAAGACTTGACGATTATCGCTCATCTTATTACCGCTTCGCGGCAAACATTAATACAGTATGAGCTGATAAGAACGTCAAGTAACAAATCGCGCAGTAAGGAGCGTGAAAGTAATAGGCGACGCCTTGCCTTTCCTACCTCGCAGTGACCATGGTCTAGTATTTCGCTCCGGTTCGGTTCAGGTTAAGGCAAAGAAAAACGAGTACGGTTACTGGTCGCACCAAGTTCAAACCGGTTCTCACCAGTTCATAACTTCACTTTTGATTGTGGCCGCCCCTGGACTTCCTTTAGTCTTTCCTTCTGCACGCAATCCTCACAGTATCCGGAGGTCGAAATGGCGTCCAATGGCGCCATGACATCAGTTTAACATCGCAGAAGGAGGGAGTCACTGACAAATTTTTGCTCATCAAATGTGAGCTGATCTCCATTAACGGCAGTGCTACACGCGGTTAATTGTACATTGCAGGTCACGTATTTTTTTAATACAATAAACAATATTTTACTACTTTACACAGAAATAATTTTGGTCAAATGCCAGGTAATACATTGTTATACAAATACGTGGAATCGTAGAAAACCCTTACTAGATCCGAAGAAAGGTCGATCATGTTCACATTTTAATTCAAATAAAATGTCGGCACTTTATAATAGGTAATTGTGTACATGATTATTCGTTTCCGAAATAATGTCTGCCTCATTTTAAATCATAAAAGCAAATTGAATGTCTCTAAATGTGGAACGAAAACGATACCCTTTAGATTTCGATATAAAAATATCAGGACGCGCTTTCAAACTAACCATCTTGCTTTACGAAGCTGGGCCAAGACTATCCTAACAAGTTAATTCCAATTCGCAACTTGTTTGAAATGTGATAGCTGTTTGATAGTCGGCCGATGATAGCATAGTGACAGGAAGATTACCAGCGCCATGACGTTTCACATTCTGCACTACGTGATATGTGCCATCAGATTGTAACATTGACTGCACCAACGCTGGGGCTGAAACAGGGTGCAGCATCCGATTAAGGCGACTCCTGTATATTGCCCTAGGCTGTAGGCTGCTTTCGTGCATTGTACGATGCATTCACAGATTATAGAAAACGCTCCTGTTTATTTTCTGTGTACAATAATGTAGAGAGCCTATGGCGTAGTAGTGAACCACTCTTGGTTTGAGCGTGGTGATCCCCCAACAAGTGTTTCCAGGAGCTCACGGGGTACTTGTTTGACAAACATTAACCTAACGTATTCTAAACTGCATTCTTGCTGATTGCTTAGCACAAGACAAGATATTTGGGAAAAAAAATTGTGTGGCTATTGAGTACGGCATCAGTGGCGCCTTTTTTCAAATCTTTATCACGGGGCTGGGGGCGCCTGCATTTAGCTGCAACACGGCTGGAACCTAGGGAGAGCCAAGTTACGTTTCAGGATTGCAGTCGCGGCGTTGTAGCTTCACGCTCTAAACGTGTATCACCCAGCGTTTAATGTCGATCATGACAATAGAAGTTAATGCCTGTAAGGTCGTAACTGATAGTAGCATTGTATTGTTTTCCCATTTCGAATGTATTACATGAAGTCAAATTCTTCAACTGCACATCATGAAGTACAGCTGGCGTTAGTTGGTTAAATTGTGAGAACTTCATATGGATGCAGTGATCATTGGTACTTTATTGACAGACGCCAATGATCATACGTTAACTCAAATTAGACGAAATGGCGTGAATGATACTAATCAATAAGAAACGCTATATGCCTCCATTTTCTTCCCTACCTGCTTACGTCACAAATAAATATATTTCAATCTAGAATACCCTTCAGAATTTAGTTAGGGTTTTGCCAATGCCTATTGTGGAACAATATCATGTAACACGACTGAACCATTTCACGGTTAGACCCTTCAATATACTCTCGATAACTGTTATATAATTAGATATAAACATTTCTTAAGATGCAGAATATGAGCACTAAGGAAGTCGCCGAAGGGATGCATCTTCCATCTCATAACTTTCTTTTTACAGCGATGCATTTTATGGGCTCTTCCTACCATAAGGAATGACGTCAGTTCTTACTCTTGTAGTTGTTGATGATGCTAAATATGTTTTTTATGATGTTAATGTTGACGGTGATCTTGATGATGATGATTTGATGTTGGTGAAGTAGGGCGTGTGTTGTGGATGCTGCCGCCCGCGTTTATCGAACCTTGGTCCACTGCGGGCAATGAGGAGGCGTTACCACAGAGCTACGCCGCAGCCTTAAAACCCGCTTTACAATTAGGGTTTTCCTAGAACCCGGTGCCCAGTGCTCACTGTCTCTGGAAACAAAATAGGCGATAATAAAATTTCGGCACGAGCCAAAATCTCGTGCCGGAAAATGCGCTTTCACGCCCTTCAGAAAGAAAAACAAAAAGCGTGGTTATTACAAAATGGTTCGGGGTATATTTTGGCCAAACGCAGTTGTTTACGCAGCCCCCGGTGCGTGAACGGGACGCCGATGCACAACGAATTTGCCGTGACGGGCCGCTGCTATCGCTGTGACTGCACTGTTGCTTAAAAGCAGCAGAAGTGAGGTAAGCTCGGCGATTTGGTATGATGACGGGATGAAAAGTATAACGAACAAGAAAACATGAACAGGGAAGGAGACCATGCACGAAACACGAGCGCTGACTGACAAGTGAATGTATACACAAAATTAAGAAGATGACGTCTGAGGTCCACGCTGTGTCACATTGTTCTTCCATGTGCGTATTCAAAACCAAGAATAATGTGACACAACGTGGATTTCGGCACGTTCTCTTTTTTTGTATAAATTCAGTTGCGACTCTGCTTGTCGTGTCGCGCTTGTTCCTTTTCTTTGCCCTTGTTGTTTTGTGTGCTTTACTATTCACCAAGGATTAACGCCGGAGTGCTCAATTCTTTAAAAGGATTAACAGGGGAAGTGCTGAAACACTGTCTCGGTGCTTCACTACTGTCCCTGTTTAACTTTCAAGTTAGGTCGTTATGCTTCTGTGTGGTATTAGTATGAGCTAAGTGTGTATTGAAATATCTTGGCCTAACTTGTTCGTCCAAAAGTAATAACTTGGACAACCTAGACAATTTAAATAATTTGTTTCATAAGTGCATAAATGCATCGTCGTAAATATGGTCGGTCTTAGGTCAAACGTAAGCAGAAAGAACTGATCCACTTGCTTGCTGACTTTTAATAACTAAACGTCTAAAGTTATAATATAAAAAATTCGGTGATTCATGCACATAATTTTCATATATATTTTCAATAAAGTGTTCCGCGAGAAGTTGCTGGCCTCAAAACTCAGTAGTAGACTGGCAGAAACACACATGTTGTGTGTTGTACATCGCCGGTATGTGTATTGGTTGGAAGGAACTGTTTTGGCGCTCAATATTTCTCTCTGAAGTAGTTTTTATGTAATAGGTTTCCACACAGTTTTTTTTTGCACTGTTTACCTGGATCGGTGTCAATATCCCCGGCGTAATGACAACTGAAGCCTAACGTTTTGCCCTATTTTGTTCCTTTTTCTTAATTTTACACTGCGCCTATGCCGATATTCTAATGATTTATTGAATTGGTCCCGTCAAATTTTGCTGTGTCAAAATATGTTTATATCACCCAGAATGCTTCTATTTTTATATTACTATAAACTATATTGCTTAACGTGTCTTAATTGCTGCAGGCTGCATCATATATAAATTACTAAACGCCGTAACGCTGAAGCATATTTTTTTAAAATCAATGTGTTATCATTTTTAAAAAAAGATGGCGTAAAGGGAGTTTTTTTATAAAATCTTAACGCGAATACAGATCCGTAAAAATAATAACTACGAATTGGTAACTGTATCCCTTACCTCATTTGGGCTGCATTTTGCATCAGGAGCGTTGTTTATGCAAAACTAATTTACATTAGTTCACACATAGTTGTTGAGGAACACACTAGACTTTTCGTCAAAAACAACGCCAAAATTTCAAAACTATATTGCAGTGCGTTTTCGATGAATGCCTTGTCATTTCGGGAGAGCCGTGAGCGGACATGTTAGAAAAAACTTTCGCAATTTCACGATTATTTTGGATTTAATAAGACAGTTACTGGCGACGTTTTAAGTATCGGTAAAGGCATGCCGAATGGTTTCGTCGATGACAGAAATCAATGAATTCACTAAGGGAGGCAATTTAGGCTGCATAAGCACATGACTACTTTTTTCTCGCCGTCAGAGCAGCCTAAGGCCATCTGCCAATGCTATTTTGGTCGCCGACGGGAAAACTGGTGAAGCGCCGAGCGACTCATCTTGAAAGAGAATGAAGACCAATATGAATGAAAAGTCTCCTTTATGTCGCCAACTACTGTGGTAAGAGCAGCTGGTAACAATACAGAAGTACCCCATACGATTTAGAAAATACTGCCTCTGCCGTAGAAACGCACAGGAGAACCTTTCCCAGCATAGATTCCGGCGAAATTTGAAGAAGGAATTGCGTCATTTAAAAAATAAAGAGTCAAATTCCTAAACAATACGAATTGAACAAGTTTACTCATTTATATTTAACAAATTAAACATGATCAAACTTATGCTGGCATATATAATTTTAGTATTATTTACGCTAAATGAAAGCAAAACACCCGCAATGTCAATAACGTTCAATATTGTGCTCGTGAAACATATTTTTAGACGCGAGAAATATATATAAACGACATTGTATTTCTCCACACATGTTGGCACATACTGCTTTCTACACTTAATTTGTACTCGACATTTGCGCCAAGCGACATACGTTCTTAATATATTGGGACATCAACGTATATTACCAGGAGGATGATGTAGATTGTTCAATAGCAAAGGCTTTACTGGCCTAGCCCCGGAGCAACACTGTTGCGCGAGCAGGAGCAGGAGCCAGGCATCGCCCATGCAGGCGATGCGAGGTTGTGGAGGATAATGATAATGCGAATACGCACAGGGATGAACGTGGCCATTGCATTAAGGTATGCATTAAAAATATCATTCGTGATCCAAAATCTGAAGGCTTCCTAGGAGCACAGACAAGCTGCAGGCTCGTTTGCGTCCCAAGGAAGCAGACACTACGTTGCCTACATTTTCATGCAAATTGAAATATGATTATTGCAACGTTTTACTCGATGGTCTTCACTATTATTCTTATTAAAACTTCGCCCCTGTTAGCTGTAAACAATGAGGCAATTAATAAATATTTTGCTTCAATGCAAGAAAACTCGAGTCTTCATTTTGAGGTTAATCTTGGTAGTCACCCTCATGTTTTGTACTTACCATGAGAGCATACATCGCCGTCGTAATGAATATTCGCGAGGAAAATGTAGACGCTGACCTTAACACTCAGGGGCAGCCAAGTGCTTGTACAACGTTATCCAACTAGCACTAAAAACATTCCTCACTTCCCCTAAAAATTTTTGCGAGAGGAGCTTTAAGCGAAAGCTTTAAAGCTTCGAAATGGAATTCGATAGGCGTACAGCTCAGGCGGCTGTGATCCCTGGTCGATTCTCGCTATTGATTTTGATGCAGCTCTAGAAACACAGACTGCCTTCTTCTTTTCTTTTTTCTTTTTTTTTCTGCCTCTACGCTATCGCGCTTCCGCAAACAACAATACGGCCCTAAAAGCCGTTGGACCCGATCCAGAACAACAAAGCGCGCAATCACGAAAGACGCCAGCTTTGCATAAGGATGCCCTAAACGGGCGCCAAATAAAGCAGCGTCTTATCCTCTGGCGACGATAAAATGGCGCCTGATGTTTGTTTTTTGCTTTTTCTCCTTTTTATCTTAGCTAATTCTTCTTTTTTTGTTTTTTGTTTTCTCTTGCGATTACTCTCAAACTGCAGCATTTTGGCAGCGTTCCTGAATCCTAGGTAAAAAGAGCACCCGAGACAGCGCCTACAACCAGGGACATAAGATACATATAATAATGAAACAGTTCGAAAAGGATGTACACGGAAATAAAAACAGCACTGGTCTTGTTTCTCAGTCAATGATCTTAACAGTTTTTTTTAACGTTGAGTAAACAGGACTGGGCTAACACAGATAAGAAAGCAGTAAAAAAACGTTATTCCGGTTGCACTCCAAAACCCGGTTGTGACAAAATGCTAGAGAAATACGTAAAATACAGCAACGCATGCTGATTTTTTTTTGTACATTTAAACTCAGCTTTTGATATATGTGGTTTGTTTTAGAAACACAAAAATATTATGCTTACCTACCTCGTGCTTTCCAAAATTTGTAGAATAAAAGAAAAATACAATTATGCACGTGCTAAACATTATACTGGAGACTTTGAATGCTTTTTGAACTTTTAGCTGGAACAATAGGACTTTTTTAGAGTGAAAAAATAACTCAAGCCATTTTTCACTATAAGTATGTATATTCATATAATCTAAGGGCATACATATATATATATATATATATATATATATATATATATATATATATATATATATTACAGAAGAGAGTGAAAGACAGAGAGATGGATAATATATACAAGTATGTATTAATATATTTATAGTATTATAGTTAGACATATCTATAGACGTATAGGACACAAATTCAGCTGTAAAATAGTGTACAGTACATTTCAAAAGCTTTTTTGTTTTACATACGAGGGTCATGTATAAACCTCAAATTATTACTGTAAACAAAAAGAGCTGTGATCACGATCGTTGGTAGAGAAGTTATTTTACATCGACATTTTCCACTGACAAGGCGAACACTTTTCCCGGCGAACAATGAGATGGTGGATACCGTTGTAGGGGAAGCCCGCATTCTGGCCCTTGGTAAGGCTTTTGACCCCAGACGTCTTGTATCCTGCGACGCGGTCTTTCGTAAGGTGTAACGGGAGCAGTGTTTTATTAGAACGGGAACTATAGAGCGCCAATTAACCTCAGGTTCCGCGTAAGCACGAAATGTGTGCGTCGGTCAACCCGTTACCGCGTAACAAAATTGAAAAGAAAATGGCAACGGTGCCAGGGATATAACCTCGGCCACCGGCGTGAAAGCTGATTGCGCTGCGGACTGAGCTACGAACCCAGCACGCAGGAAAGGGAGGAGCAGGAGCAGTGGATGAGAGAGAGCGCCCGGAGTGGAGAGGGTTGAAAAGGATAAGGAAGAGTGGAGCAGAAATGGGTAGTGGGGAGAGAGCGCGCTCAAAGGTGGAGTCGAAACGGCAGGAAAGCGCGCTTCTCTCCCTCTTCGTGGCCCAAACAATACAAGGCAAAGGCTTTTTTTTCGGGTAATGCTGAAGGGAAGCCTGTGCAGCGTCACGAAGAGAGAATGGTTCGACATAATCAGTTTCCATACCAACCCCTTCCCTATGCACCCCTGGACTACGAGCACCACCCGCCACACAAACCTACCGAATTTAAATGAGTTTTTTTTTTGTATGCTACCGAAACAGTAAACACAGGTGATATCTGCGCCTCCACTTGTTTGTGTCCATGTGCTTACTTTCCAGAGCTGCGGACAAGGCGAGCAGCAAGCATTCGAATCCGCTGGAGCGGTTAACTTGATCTGCTGATGGAGGCTTATTGCAGAGAAGACGCCGTATAACCGAGATTTCGGTCGATTAGTCAAAAGACACCCAGGTGGTTAAAATGAATCCACTGACCTCTGCTTGGGCATGACAAATGCCCTTCGTTGGTTTTGCGAGTAAAAACCCAAAAATTAAATTTTCTCTCCTGCGGAACACGGAGACAAATTCACAGGTAAGAATAGAAGGATCTGAGCGATTCCCAAAAATAAAAATAAGATCACATTAAAAAAGTACGGCGTGCAAACCTAATTGAGCACGTGAATTCCAGGATCATTGTTGCTGCACAAAAATATCTTCTTTGTATAATCGTGATTTTAACTTAGTGAGGTCGCCATGATTTCTTGTCGTCATAATCTATTAGAAAATTAACTCAAAGACATTAAAGTGAATCACAATAATGAATTTATTTTGGAAAGCGTGGCACCATCTGCCTTTAGTAGTAGCGTAAATGCTAAAGACGTTGTATCTGTATTTTATGTTAAATATAATAAAAGTACAGGTGAACTATTTTTAAAACAAACATCTCTTCGATGCGCATATTATAATCTTTGATGACATTCTAGAGATTGAGGATTTTCAAAGTGCGCAAAACAATCCAATTATCATAAAACGCGAGGTGCCCAAAATTTATAAACGCATCTATGCCCACGAATGCATATGTTAGCAACGAGCATTCACAATAAATTTTAAAAAGCAATAAAGAAAGCAATTTCGTAATTTCTTCAGACATCATAATGATACCCGATTACATCAAATGAACAAACGGTCCAGCAATGCGACACAGCCGATGGGAAAATAATTACGCATTGCCTCCCCATTTCCGATAGAATGAATACACGCATCGAATATCAAGCCGCTCCACAATATAATAGGAAAAGACGAATGCAATTGAAAATCGGGCCGTTATCTTTGTGTGCGTTGCTTATGCACGGTAAGGGCCCTAATGACCTCTGAATAAAAATAAGAAAACGTTGGCCTCCTGATAATTATTGTTTTCTTCCTTGGCAATCGATAATGCATTGGCGTTAATGCATGCGCCTGGACAAGCTCGTTACGAGCAAAGCAGGGGACGGTCAACATGTGAAAATAGGCGTCAAGCATATGAGAAAATGTATCTCGTTTGGGGGAACATCTTAGCGCTGCGCTGATTAATAGTTCGCGTGGTAATTGGACGAACATGTGCTCAGATGGCACTAATCAGAGGATAAAAGGTTGGCTTAAATAACGGGGGTTAAATTATGTATATATTCATCTTTGGGTTTTTTCGGCGTCAGTATCTTCGGAAGTTTTCTGTCAAAATATGTCGGTTGAAACTGATTCCATGCTTTAACAATAGTTTGATAACAACGGAATGAATCTAGAGGCACATATGAGGCTGCATATATTGCAGGGAGCAGTCGCTGCTTAGGGTATGGTACCTACCTGCCAAGCAATATAAAAAATGCAATTAATCTTGTTTGGTTTGTACAAATTTGGTCTGTGTAATAAAACAAAAGTAAAATAAAGCTTTTTCACACATTGTGTAGTTGAAAAAGAAAACTGAGTGCTTCAAATTGTGTTGATTACCCTCGAAAACCGTTCATCTTTTCTTAAACAAATTATAATTTAGAATAGTCCTGAAATCTTAATTGAATTAAACTTGATTGCTAGTATAGTGATAATAGTGAAATTAAAGTGTTACACACTGAATGTGCAAATAAAGTTACCTTAGAAAACAAAATGTGCACTCTCGCGGGGTAGACCACTAATCTAGTGAACCTCCCTGCCTGTGAAATGAACTACGCTAGAACGTCCCAAAATAATGCAGAAAGTTTCTTCCACACGTCCGTCCGTTCTTTAGTTTTAATTTTTCTGTGACATGCGGGTTCACAGTTGATAGGATGCATTTCTTCTCGGATTCTACGTTTTTTAGAGAGAATGCAGAAATCGTTGGTAGCATGTACACATTTAAAAAAAAGTGTTGTACTTTAATTTAAATTCATAAATAACAATGTTACATCGGAGATAGTAAATTATTTCTGAACTTTATTACAATACTTTATAATAAAAACAAAATGTAATATGTTCAGAGAAGCAATTGCAATCAGCACACATTTCGCGCGTTCACTTATTCTCAAGATTGTCTTGAAGAAACTCCCGTGAACCTTTAAAAATATCCAGCAAATTTTCGCCATTTTATCGATAGAGCAACATTTGCTTTATTTTATCAAACATAAAGTGTATTCGTACAATATCATTCAACTTTTAACTATTTTAGCACTTAACTTGGATCTGTCATGTTTATCAGCAATTGTTTTGTTTGTTTTTTAGTCGAAGAGTGCTTGCACGATGACAGACTTCTTTCCGCCGCGGAACAGCAGATGCGTTGCTTCAAGCACGCTTCACCTTAGAGGCTGTGATACTGCGGGGAAGCAAACTTCGCCCATTTATACTCATCATCTGAGGAGAATTTCAAACGTACACCATTCCAGTTTCTTAGAATTAAGCAGTTTTACTTCCTTTGTAATCACAGTTATGTTTTAATATACTAATTTGGTTCCAATTACCTTAAAAACTATATTTGTCACTGAGCCGCTTTCTGCTAACCCATTGTCAAAAAAGGCGAATATCCTCGAGCTGAAATAGTTTTATTACAAAATGTTTGTACTTAATTTTCCAATAATGTTGACTCGTACATGAACCCAAACTGTTTGGAATGCAAGGGTCAGTATATGAAGTTCACAAAATAATGCAAGAACTCATTATTTAGAGGCGTCAGTGGATGGAGTATTCTACTACACAATAAAACATTTCGAAAACTAGGGACGATATTACATTTCATTCCATACCTTATTCATCCTTGACAAAGTAGCGTGTTTGTTTCTCTTTATTTTGTTAACTTGTAATTTCACCCTCTTGATGTATGGCATTATAACCGCTACCAGTTTGCTTACTCAGATAATCTTTTATCAGTATGAGGATATCCACGCCAGAAACTTTTGTCAACTATAAACACAAAAGCATGACTGCATATAATTTTTATTTTCAATATTCCGGTTCCCTTTCTCATACGTATCAAACTAAACAACGACATGGCGTTATACATAAATTTGTAATTATATATGCATTCTTTCTCTCGAATTTTCTGCATTAAATCCGCACTGCTTCGCTGGACCAATTACTATCCGCTTGTTTTCCAAATCTATAACAAATAAAAAAAGTAACTATGTGCTTTGTTTTGAAACAAGCGCCTTTAAATTATTGTTCAGCATTTGCTCTTGTTAAAACATTTCCTTGTCGATTCATAAATATATTTTATATTTATTGTCAAGAACATTACTCTCAATACCACTCTAATACTGGAAGGGTTTTTTAGATGAAATTTCGAACATGCGTTCGACAAAACGCTGCAAGTGAATATAACATTGTAATAGTTAAAGGGCCAATTCGGTCAAAAATGAAACCAAAAAAGAATCACTCGTATCGCTTTAGTGTCACGAAATATGATTACAGCCGAAATAATATGTCAACGTAAACCCGTGTACTGTACTAAAAACGATTTTAACGATGCGACCAGGTGCTCTTTAGTGTGCGGCAAACGGGTTAGATTGTAGGAAAGGAACACTGGCGCTACACCTTTATGACGTCACGTCGCGGTGGATCTGCGGTTGATTGGTTGCACCGCGTAACGCAGTAGCCTTGTGGCGTCACGTCGTGGCCGTATGGCTGATGATCAGTGTTGTCATCCCTCTAGCAGATAGTTTTGGTTTTGCAGTAGACGCCCGAAACCAAACTTTGAGCCGGGATATTTCTTTTTAAATTACTCACAATGTAAAAAATGTAAATATCTTGTAACACAGGGCACTGCTTTAGATAAAAAGAGTCGTCCTCCCATATTAAAAAAAAATATCAACCAGAGTCGCCCTTTAAGCAAACACGAGAAAGCATTGAAAAAATAGACGCATACCGTAATTCGGAACTAAAAAAGAAAATACTGGAGGTGCCCAAGGCGTGCCATATACCAACTTAAGGCCCCAGTTTATATCACAGGGCGATATTTAACTGTTTTGGTAAATTCTCTAACAAAAAAGTTAAAAAAATATAAACGGAGGAGCAACGGCAAAACTGAATTGATTTCTTCCTGGAACACGCAGCCTGTCAAAAGAGCGACCGAATTACAACGCACTTCTAAATAACGAACATCTTACGGTTCCCTGAAGGAGCAGAAGAACAAAAAACGGGCGAGAAACCGTCGAGACGGATGTAACGGGCCTCAGAGGCACAGAAAAGCGGGAAACATAAAAGGTGCACAAGAAAACAGCAAGGCGCTAACCGGCGATAAAGAAGCCAAGCTGTGCTGAGCCCCGTAGCCCGCGGTCCGTAGGGCTGCGACTTAATGCGGCCGGCCTACTGAGAGCCATGAAAGTCGCGGTTCCATTGGAATTTATGTGGCACGGCGTACATTTTGTTCCCATAAACGTCGCCCGGTCCCTTCGCTTTTCCCTCCTCAATCTTACTTCTTCTTCTTTTTTCTGACGCGATCGCCGGTGTGTGGACTTCTTGTCGTGTCTGTGAAGCGGCCGACAGCCAACCACGTCAGTCACGTGGGACGCGTTGTTGGACTTGTGCGTAAGAATTAAGCCGATCATTTTGCCACTGTTTGTCTTCAGCAAGGTCCCTATTTCCGTTAAGCAATATGTTTCCCACAAAATGTGCCTCGGTCCAGGCGTTCAAAGAAAAAGCACCACCGAACTTTGTAGCGTTGAAGTTTAAGATGTGAACTTTGGCAAATATACGACGCGCTGATTTCAGCGGGAGGTTTTGATCCGCTAAATCTAGCGGAGATATTCAATTGATGCAATCTTCTACCCGTATTCAAATCAGCCTCCTATGTTGAGCGGGGAAAAGTTTCCCCACTAATTTTAGCTGAACCGACGTCTGCGAAATTTAACTAAATTAAGCAATTTGTTAGCTTTAGAAATTTTAAAATAAAAGGAAAAATTAGATCGAGGGAACCCCAAAACACCTGCACACTCTGTAACTCCCACATGTATCTGTTAGAATGATACACGAATCCTTTATTGCGTGTTGCATCGTTGATATAATTTTCTCGAAAGATCCCATCTAATACAAGAAAGGAGGTGAAAGCGGATTACACATATTTGCCCCATCCTAAGTACATTTACAAGAGAGTAAGATGGGGGTCGTACAAATTCTTACGGGCATCCCAGCTTAATGAAGCCATTTTGTCACTCGTACCGGGCTGGCTCTTTGTCTTCTTCTTCGGTATATACAAGTATGAATCAGGGACATATTGCTGTGTAGAAACTGGCAACGTAAAATGGGATCGTTCAAACAAGTTCTCATTGTGAAAACTAATCGTTGTTTACCAATTCTATCATAATCATCAGAAGTTGCGATAAATGTGCTAGGATGTAAGAAAGCGAAGCGTACACTATTCCATCCTTAGTTATCAATATAAAGAAGCCCAAATGAGCTCGAGGATTCGAAAACCTTTTTGTGCTATCTAGCAGAATAAAGCTGACTTATCATTGAGGCTATCGTGTGAACGAGCCGTATTTCGGTGGTGTTTAATTTTAGTAGTTACTCTGTATATACTCAAAAATATATTGTTAAATCATTACCGATAGCAGTATAGTGACCTAAAAACTAAAATAAAAATTGCCTATCATTACCTATCTAATTTAAGTATTAACAAACACCCGTGAACGGATTGCTCAACTAGCAGATCCTTTGGATTATCCCACGCTCGATATTGCCTTTAATCGCGGAACGTGCGTCCGTTCGACAAAAGCAGCATGAACTCGGTGACAAGTCGTCAAGCTCGCATTGATGACAAGAACTGAACAGCCCCTGAAGCCTCGAGTATGCTTGATCTTTCTTCTGATAGATATCGCAGCAGGTCTCGTAGGCCACGCGCGTGCCCGGGAATTTTCGTGTCTTTCCTTACGGTATCACTTCATTCCAGCTGACGGCGAGATCGCGTAATTTTATGTACTCCAACATGTGTCAACACTTACTTAAAAGAAAATATCAGAAGAAAACATGCATAGCTTGAACGAAGTTCCTTTATAGGCCTCTTCATCTGGGCCTTGGGTCCGCATATACAGTGCACAGAAAGTGGCCCCGAAGTCGCAAACAATTGCGTAACAAAGCCGGTGTGTCAAGCTGTCGGATGTCGCAATCCTGGCGTTTGATCGGTGAAGCTCCTGCAAAAAGTATGAGCGAACACGAGTGTTGCCGTCGTCGCGGCGTCCCCACTTGTGGCTGCCGAAGCTCCCGTGGTTTGTCAAACTGGAAAGCGAGCTACAGAAGAACAGGCGTCTGCCACTTCCAGAACCGCTGCTGTGACGCCGCCAGGATCGCGGCCGGCGACAATATGACGACTCTATGACATCAGAGGGCGGAAATTGTGGGACCTCTTTCGGACGTCGTAAACACGCCAGTCGGAGACGCCTTCCAGCCACCGTAGGGAGATGTTTGGGACGAGCACAAAGGGGCAACTGGGGCGTCTGGTTACGCACAATCCACTAAAGTTTACAAGCGTGTGTCTCCGCATAGGGAACCAAGTTTAAAAATATATTTTAGAAAGTTTGATGGAAACAAACAAAATTCGATTTCGAGTTTTAGTGTTCTATCAAAACAAAAGGTAAGCTTGCCTTGTAGCTTTTTTCACTTTCTTGCTTTCTTTTACAAACTTAGATTCACCCATGTAATTTTCTCTGCTTAGCGTCTGCGAGCAAACGTGAAGAAGAGTAATGGCAAATATCCGAAACGCGACCGAGAAATATTCAATTCTTCAGGCCACTAGCGCTGCCCAAACTTGAGAAAAGGAGGCCTATTAAGAGTCACTGAAAACTTGAGTACCGCAAAACGTGAAGAGTCCAAATCCCTTATATTAGCGCCATATACAAAAGGATGGTTGCTTGAGCCGATAAGAATGGCGGAAAAGGAATCGGAAGCATGAACCAAAAATGCCGCGTCCTTTGTTTTCCGCTGACGTGCGTCAATGTATACGTTGGCCAAAAGGGCCGATGTATAAATGAAAGCTTGGTTGAACGCGCTTGGTCTCTCAGCTGGGGGGGCATTTGCCGCTTCATTGAACAGATTGTGGATGCCAACCCAACTTTCATCACGACACAGTTCCTGGAAGGGGGAGATAGATGACTAGGGAAATTTTGCAGGTCTTCACGATCACGAAAAGTGGGGACTGGGCATTGTGTAAGCCAAACATCAGTCCTTCAACTTAGCAAAAAGATCGGTTATTTAGATACGTGCTTAATCGGCTATGATGGTGTGGATTGCTGTTGTTTACTTCGGTGTTTCTTTTCTATAAACACTTAAGATGAAAGAAAGCGCTTGTCCTGTGCACCCCTTCTACTTCGTTTTTTTTTTTGTCTTCTTGTGCGCTGTGTTCAATCTACTTAGATATTCTTAGCTCGAAAACGGGTATAAGATTTAAAACGAAATGAATGTTGGAACGTTTAAAGCGTCACTCCCGCACCTCAAGGAAATTCAAAATACTGTATAGATCCCTTTCGAAATACTGCCCTCTGTTGACAGTTGGGCAATCCCTGCACAATGGCAGCATGAAAGCGCAACGTCACGGCACACATTTTCCGTTTGGTAAAGTAAACCCCCCCCCCCGCCCCAAAAACAAAAACAAAAGTGAGTTAAGCGCAGTGATGTTGTACTGTGTTCGCTTTTTCATTGGCTCCTCAGCTTCTAGCGTTGGCCGCGCTCCGATGTTCGATATCTTATTCAATGTCAAGCACGTTCAACGATTTCACTTGTTTCGCCGTTGTGCAGGCGCTCGGGTCTTTTAAAAGCTGGCACGGGAATTTCGAAAGGGGTCTATCATGAGTGCTTTGTCATAGCACTGCTACGAGTCCTGAGTGTATCCTTTATACTAGATATTATTTTATAGGCTATATACTGGTTATCTTGATACGCGTGTCAAATAATACAACCAGGTTAAAAAAAATGCGCAAGGACTAAGAAACGTTGTTCGACCTGTTCTCTTACCCCACCTTTTAATGTCAGCTGCACTGGGTTACATGAAGTAGATTTAAAAGGTAAAATATATAAAAAAACATATTTGGTCGATTTTTCTGATACAGGAAAAATTTTTAATTTTTGTTCGCAATCTAAGAGCTGAAGGCAGGCTGAATGCCTCTTAGTAAGTTAGATATTTTCGTGAAACGCTACATAAATATCAATTTTGATAGAAAACGGTTGTGAAGTATATTCGAGAAGGGAAAGGGGAAATGTTATTTCCTGTGGTATTACGTAAACTTGAGTACCGCAAAAAGTGATCAGTCCAACGTGAGGTTAAGTAACCGACTGTTGACTCGGGGACTTCAGGAGCGCCGATGCTCAACGATTTCCGGTCAGTTTTGCATCATGTGGAATGAAATAACAACACAAAGCGTCTATTGAACTATGGATCATAATATTGTTTTGCGTCCTGTAAACTGTTTTGTTTTCTACGTGGAGCTGATACGTTCCTAAACTAATGTAAGTCTCAACAGAGTTACTCTATGTAAGACCATGGGAAAATTTTCCTTTTCGAGTGCCGCGATGGCTGTCAGTGTTACGATGTAGAAGTGTTAAGTACTATAAGTGTGATATCCTTGTGACTAAGAGAGTCTAACATATTATGTCATAAACGCCATCAAAGTGCTGACCAGAGCAAGACGTACTCAATGTAAAAAGTATCGTCCGGTATAATATTCGAGATGAAGAGACTTTGCACAAGCGTGTGAGTATGACAAAAATTATATGTAATATTTTTTAGAGTCTATGCTTCTTATGTTACTTATTTTTATCAGCAAACACTGAAAACTGAATATGTCTACAAAATGCGAGGCCTTTATTAAGACAACTTGATGTCAACGTGCTTATGGTATAAAATACAATTAATAAAAAAACTTAGTAAACTACATTGAACTTGAACCAATAGGCCAACGAAGCAATATAACGATTCCCACATGAAACATGAAGCTGTCATATGTTTAGTGTGCCTAATAAAATATATTTTGTTTACTGAAGTGGTGTACAAAATTTCGCGAAAAAAAAACGGTATGAGTGACACGTCCTATTTTTATAATTTAAATATGTGTGTATATTAGCACTGAAAATAAGTTTTAAAAAAGCTGAATAAGCCTTAACAGGTGAATTTTTGATTGCATATTCCGCCGGTGCGCCATACAGACCTGTACAAGTTTTAATATAATATTTAACTCGAACAATGGTTTCTGAATAATTGTTTTCATGTTGTGTATATTGATTTGTATATAAAAAAATGTATATCTTACGCAAAACTACATCTTCCAAGGTACCACAGATTTTGGGGCAAAATGTGAATTTTGTTTGAGAATTTAAGGCCTTACTAGACCGAAGAAATCAAGCTAGAGAGAAACCTCACCTCCTTTGGACAGAGTTTGGGTATCTGGGCCCTAATTTGCCAAACAAGTTTTAAAGTTAGATTTAACGGCTTGTAGTTTGGCTTTCATCTGGTGTCTTTGGACCTACTTCGCAGAGCAAGATCCAATCAGGTTTCATTTCAGCGTATCCAGTTTTTACGTTGCACCTTTGGGGTAAATTGCCAAACAAATGACCGATTCATGTTTCACTCAAGGATTTTCGGTTCATACGTATTGCGTGGCGTTTTGCCTGAAGTCTGTCACTCTGGCAATTATGTGACGGGCCAGACCAAAAAGCCACACAAGTGCCTAAAAAGTATTCTGACACTGAGTAACGCCTTGGAAGAATACCGTGTTAGGCCAGAGTTAGGCCCTAGGATTGCCAAGCTTGTGTTTTGATAGGAGATTCTCTTTCGTGCCACCAGGATCGCAAATGTGTTTTCTTCTTTGTCTTTGGGGATAACTATTTATCAAAAAGGAAGCTTGAGTTTTGGTGGCAGTATAGACTTGTGCATATAGACTAAGAAGCTGGTCTGAAACATTTCAAAATGCAGTGGCCATGATGATGCTCATCATCAGACCACAGAACTTATCGCGTTCAACATGTTTGCTGAGAGTTTTGTTTGGACAAAGCCGAGTTGATGGACATTTCGGGATAAAATAGCGCAACGGGACACATAAACAGTAAAGACGAACGAAGTAAAGCAGCGTTGCGTATTCTAACGTCTTTACTTTGTCCGTGTCCCGTCGCGCTGTTTTTGGCCCGAAACGATCAGCATGCTGTCTGTACGATGAATATGTTGAATTCAGTTTTATATTTGATTATTTATTTCTGTGAAAGATACGTGTTTTTCAGGCAACATGGGTTCACTTATTAATATTAAAAGCAAAATTCTCTGTAAAGTGCATTACACATTTTGTTAGACAATAATTTTTGTAACAACATATATTCTATTTACCGGTGCATAGCCATTACGTTTGTGAATATTCCGATACTGATAATCTTCAGGAGTGAATTTCTAACTTTTTTATCTGCTCAAAAACTTTAATAAACAATTATAAGGCATTAAAAACCTTCGCAACTGATAAAAAACAACACAGTGCAACCTACTTTTCATGTTAATTCTGTCTGAAGTGGCCAAATTGAGCCCATATCTCCAATGTTCGTAATATTTTTGCGAGTTTTAATTGGCCGGGATGTGGAAACTGACGCTAAGAAGTTTGGACAAAAATTAAAAAAAAACGAACATTGTAGCAATAAAATAACCGCCTAACCGGTCGAAATCACATCTTTGTATCACAATCACCGACCACTCAAAGAGTCGTCGCGAGTGCTCGCAAAAAACAGCTTACGTCTAAAAAAGCCAGCAAAACTTATGGTGCGCCCAAAAGACCGCGAACTCACGTCACCCCCTGCAGCCCCCCCCCCCTACACACATACACACACACGCAAACAGGGAGCCCCCATCCGTCTCCGTCCCCTTCTGGGCCAAGGGCCGCGGCAGCCAACTGTCGGAGACATCGACGCTGGGGCGTCGTCCCCACTCGAACAACCCGCGCGAACCGAGCACGTTCCTTCCAAATTCACTCGCGAACCGCCGGCGACGCGCACGCCACACACACACACACACACAAACAGCAGCCAGCCGCTGCAGCGGAAGGAGCAGTGAGCCGGCCCGAACGGATCGATGGATATTAACGCGTCTTTGATTTATGGCTCAATCGATGAAAACGATTTTTTGCCTGCCGCCCTCCTTTCCCTTCGTCGTGCCTTTCTATCCCAAACAGCTTTGTATCCCTTCAATCTCATCGTTCTCTCTCAAATTTTTATCTTGGCTGCGAATGCAGTGCCCACCCTTCTCTCCTCTACTCTCTCTTTTTAGTTTTCTGCCCTCTCCCATCCCCCGGGGGGAATACAGAGAAGCACTTACCTCGCAGCTGCCCAGATTATGTATATTATTATGAGTCGATCCATCAGGGCCAGCCGCTATTTTGGATGCGCCTGCGCGTGGGCACGACGCGGCCGGGGATCTCAGGTGCGCATGCGTGGGGAACAACACCGTATACCTGGAAAGTTTGCCGCCCCACGATGCGCCGGCGAGGATGCAAATTCGCCAAGTCGGCAAATGCTCGGTTTCGAGGGGGTGCATCGGTGAGGATGCCCGAGCGAGGGTAACAATTATTTAAATAGGAGCACTGCATTAAAACAACTTGAGAAATGTTTATTCCTAATCGCTTTCGCGGAAGAATAATGCATCACTGTTTTTCTTTTTCTTCAATCTACGTTTTTAGTGAATTATTTTGAGGGATCACGTTCATTTTGTTCCCCAAAAAGTGCATCGCATTTCGTTTGCAACCATATTTTATTTTATTTATTTATTTTTGTTTAAATAGCACTCATGAAAGGATTGAATAAAATATGTTATATAATTTGCTTGATTTAGAAATCTTCTTTAAGAATTTTTTTTTTGTAAATATATATTTTGTAACATATACCACGCAATATTTAACATTATTTTTTTTCTCGGAGATGTATCTCATTAGTTTAAAAGATTGATTTCAAGTTCAAAAATTTGTTTAAAAATGCTCTTGAAGGATAACTGAAGATATTGGCATAAACATTAGAAAACGTTTATTGGTTCACGTGTCAAATCCTTAGTGGGAAATATACGAAAACCTGAGAGCACTCTTTTTGAAACTCCACAATAATTAGTCCGCAATTTTCGACATATAAATAAAAATAATATTATGTCATTATAATAGTAAGCACCAATAAAACAGAAACAGTATCATTCAACACGAGAAATATTTTTTTTTTCCTTTAAACGTGAATGTTGTGATGCCCATTATTCCACAGCTCACGATGTCCCTCCCAGGGTCATGGTTGTGAGCCAGTAACAACGAAGAAAGTAAAAATGTATGGTTACAATTTTTTTCTTGTGCTAACGTGATGTTATGTTCTCCGCTCACCAATTACCAATTTCGTATCTTCAGTAGGCCGATACAAGGAAGAAGACGACAACGAGAAGCGCAACATAAACCCAGCGAAACGCAAACATTTCTAACTCTTTTTTTTTCTCGTCCCCTTTGTACTTTTTCTCAGTTTCCTTCTGACCACCCGTGCATCAAAAAACCCGCAAGGCAAACCAAAGTATACTGCATTCAAAGATAGCTATGACCGCAGAAACCTTGTGAGGAAAAAGTCCAATGTTGAAGCAAAAACAATAAAACTGCACCGATGGACCGGTGCCGAAGATAAGAGAAACGGAAAGCACAGAAAGTCACGAAAGAAATAACATAAGAGAGAGAGAGAGAGAAAAAGATTCCCGCGAGGCCGTGAAGACTCCGACAGAGGGACAAAGAAAGAAGGCAGGAGAAACGGACTCCGGAACAGAAGTTCGACATGTACTGCTGGGAAACCAGACCTCGCGGGGCAATTTTTGCCATGATGGATTGCCCGAATACGGCATTACACAGATATTAAATGTCACTCTGACGTGAGGTCTGTGGGTGTGTTTGGTCCTCTTCCGTTCTGTTTTGCTGCTCTTTGTAATATCAGTCAGATGAAAGGACCCCGGACATTCGAACTGTGTTCCCGTTGTGGAAACAACAAGCGCTGCAGGGCGAAAGCGCCCAACCCTTCAGGGACACATCCGGTAGACGTCTTCGCCGGGCTGGCCCTTATTCGTGAAAAGGCCATAGTAGCAGTGCATTAGGCAGTGCGCCGGGCTTTCAAGTTTATAAATAGCTTAGTCTATATGAAAAATGCAGATACCAAACGTGTGGTTCGGTGTTCGCGAACTGAAAAAGAAAGCAATAGTATATATCATCCGGAGTTGACTTTATTAAACAAAGTGCATGCAGCCGCAACACAAATTCTACTTCGGAATAATCCTCATATTTTGGGTTTAAGTGTTTGAATGTCTACATCATCCAGAATCTCCTTTGTTAGAGAAAGTGAATGCAGAATCAACGCCAGTTCTATGTGATAATACACCTCAGATTTCGGGTTTAATTGTTTCAACTGCCCAAATTTCATTAAATTAGTCGGAAACGTTTTTGGCCAAGAGGTTTGCGTAGCCGAGCTCGAAGCGTAGCAAAACTCAAGGACCCAGGGCAACACCCAGTTCCTTCCGACTACACGAATATCGAACCTCTGCCAACGGGTATCAGTGTGGTAAGTGCTTACTGACTGAAGTGTATTAGAGTGCAGGGGATGAATTGGACGTGGAATCACAGATTCGTGTTTGTCAAGCGTCGTCAGCAAAATATTATGTTCTTTTCATCAGTTCGCGCTTCCAGAATCGGGCAGTAGTTTTGCCTGTGGCAAGGGACGAAACGTTCGATAAATGATAAAACTAAATGTTTATTGCGACAAACTTCTGTCGAAACCATAAAAAATAATAGGCGTGTTGGGCGCTGATTCTACCTTGACAACAAGTTTGGCGCTACGGCTTTGTTTATACGCGCTTTATGTTCCAGAAGGCTCCAAATCAAAACTAACATTAAGTGGTGAGAATGAACAGTAGCATGCAAGAATAAAAGCAACAATAAATATGGCGGGGTTAAGAAACCCCGTTTGCGTCTTAGAGCCATGTTCATCACGAACTTGCACACCCACGCAGCAGTGTTTAGTTAAGAGCACCTCTCTTGCAGACAAATGGTGATAGCAGCCTCTCGACCCCTGCCCCGATTGCTTCTCTTTACACCGGTACATATCAAGTTTCAAGTTTGAAGTTTCTTTATTCCTTTTCATACAAGAAGAGAGGGATGAGGGAAAAAGGCAGTACACAACTGCTTGACAGTGCCCTCTCCTCCCTCAACAGCATCAGCAGAAAAGCACTCAAAACAAAACCACTCTCAAGCGTACAAAATCAGAATCCTCATGAAATTAGTAAAGAAAGTATGCGTCTGTTGGAACACTTTTCAATTGTAATATTCCGCGAAAAAAATAGTTTAACATTTTGGGTACCTGGTATCTGAATATTTGATTTCCGTAGTTTGTTCAAGAGCGCGGGACCGTCCAGGCGTCGGTATGGCGGGTGGTATACGAGGTGCTTTGTGAGTGAAGAGAAGAAACAGAAAGAAGACTACTTCCGGGTGGTTCGTCGCTGCTTTATATGCTAGCGCAAGTTTATACTCATAATAATTCGTGATTCGAACAATTCCTAGTTTATTGAATGACGGTGCCGTTTGGCTGTCATGTGCTTCATTACACAAAATACGAATTACTTTTTTCTGAAGAACATAAATACGATGAAAATTTTCAGTGGTTGTATTACCCCATACCAAGAAACAGTAATTAAAACAACAGTAGAACAAAGAGTTATAAAGAAGTCGTAGTACAGACTGGGGCATACCTACCACCTTCGATAGATTTTCGCTATCACCTGAACTGTTTCATCCCATCGCATGTATTCATTAAACATAGCACCAAGAACTTTGACATTCTGCACAATTTCTATACCACTTGAGTCTAAGGAGAGAAGCTGATTTTCGTTAATTTTTACCCCTTTGACCTGAAAACAACAGCTTTCGTTTTATTACTATTTATCATTAAAGAGTTATGGACTCTCTATGTACTAAAGCTTTTCTAGAAATATATTACCCGTCTTCATGATGTTCAAAATATCAGCTTGAGTTGTACGCGAAAAGGGATTCAAGTTTGAGAAGCGAGGGTCGTAGAATGCTTTCTTGGTGGAATTGCGGACGTTTGCAGCGTAAGCTGCTCTTATACAAGGTGTGCGGGCCACTTCCGGCCATCACATGATGGGAACAGAAATGCTTCCGGTTCTCCTATGTTTACCTTGTGATTGGGCTGGTGCGCGACGACTCTTGGTTAACTAGCAAACAATTCTCCAAGAGCTGCGCTCTAGAAATGCTCCAGTGTCGTGCCTTTAATTTGCCGATGCGTACCGGTACATAGAAATAGTCGGAAGGGAAGATATTTCGATTATCTCGTCACGAAAGACGACACCAACGCCGCCAAGCCTACGTGATCTCAGGCCGGCGGCAATGGTAGACTGTGCTGGCCGACCTTTATGTGCTGCCCAAAAATGACACAACGCGACAAGCGCAAAAATGCGGCGGCGGCGGTGGCGGCGGCGCCGCTGCTTTGCGATCAATCCATCTTCGTACAACGATGGGACACTACGGTACGCACACATGAAATCTGCACGGTTATCTGGCAAAGAAAGCTTGAATACCAAAGCAAGCAAGTCAAAACACTAGAAAATTGTGCATTGCAGACACGCGCCACGCTAAAAAACAAGAAAAAAGCGTATTAAAAAATAAAAAGACTTTGGAAGATTGCTTGCTAAAACCAAGACAGGCTGGGAGCCCCTGCGGGGAAGCTGCGCGGGTATCTTCTGCGCCTTTGGGAGATAGGTGCCCACCGACGATGCCTTGCCGCTCACGATGTGGTTGAACGCGTTTAGGAAGTTGTGGGTTTTAAGTCGTTCTCAAGTAAGTGGACCAGACGAGTCTGAGTAGGTAGTCCTGAAAATGCGCCCACGCTACCTTCAGCAGATTTGTCATTTCTTGGAGTAACAAATGCACTTTCTGTTCACCAAAGAGATTGCGAAGTCATGTCGATCCCGTAAAAGTACATTTTTGGAGGTACCGCAGTTAGCAGTCGACGGTGAGACATTTAAAGTACTCGCTACTCACTGCGGGCGCTCAAAAACGAGCAAAAATAATAGTGGCATGGTAAGCCTGGAGCCGGGGAAAAGAAGGGACGTAGGACAGACACATAACTCCAAAATTTTGCAGTTTCGTGCCTCTCCTACGTCCCTTCTTTTCCCCGGCTCCAGGGTTACCATGTCGCTATTGAACCAGCTGGCGTGCACCCTTGCTTTAGTTAAAAAATAATGGCCCACCGGAAGTAACATACTCCCCCCGGAAGTTCCGCCATTATTTGTTTTTGTTTACCACCGCACAACTTGTGTATCACCTGGCCTAGGGACTCACTTCGTTGCAGACGATCTACGTTTTTGCGATTCTGTTTGTAGGGAACGTGGGGATATTGTGTTTTTTCGATGCTGCAAAGAACGTTTTAGAGTAGGCAAACACCCTCTCTTTGCTCGCGTTAGCAGTCAAATTGTCTGCTAAGAAAAAACTTTAGCTTGCTCTGCTAGAGCATATATTAGATTTCGCTCTGGCTTTCGTGGTGACCAGATTTGGACTCCAGGGTTCAGTGTATGAACGCGATATGTTATATTTTTTACTGTGTAAGGGTGCCTATAAGGTACTTCAATATTGAACGAAGGGGTATAAAATATTATTGCAATTTATTATTTGGGGTTTCTAGCGCCACATAGACGTTACAACCAATTTCTGTTTATGTAATAGCTTAATGCATTAAGTAAATCACTTATTTGCCTCTTGCATGGGAAATCTATCACTTTATAATCACAAAGTAATTAGTTCTGGCAAAAGTACTTGCATAAATATTTTCAATGAAATATTTTATTACTCTTTTTAAGTATCACCACCTGCGATAAAAGAAGAACAATAATATCATATATATCAAGCAAGAACGCGGATTTTGATATTTGGTGACACTGCTCCTCGTGTTTCGCTCATTAATTTTCAGCAGGCATTTACATATCGCTTTCGCAAGAACCAGATTGTGTGGCAACTGGTTCACTGGTTTATTATTACCTACTGCTGGCTGAACGTCAAACGCGACTAGGCACCGACGTTGACGGGACCACATGGACATTGCTCCCCAACCTTAATCCGCCGTGCGACCACTACTGTTATTTAGTGTATTAGGCTGGATCGCGGATCGAGAGCCCGTCGGTTGTACCAACGGCGGCCATTGCTTAACAGGAGGCAGTACAGGCAAGTTCATTTGACTTGCCTGTACTGCCTCCATTTGAGAAGTACAAATATAGGAATATTTAGACTTCTACGCAGTGCAAGAAGATAAGCATTTCATAATGTTGTGCGATCATTATATCGGGAGTTTCGTAACCGAATCAGTGTTTTTCAAGCGTTCCAACGTATATTTAAAAATCAAATGTACCGAAGCATTACTGACTGTGCCAACGTCGCATGATTAAATTGCTAAAGAAACAACACGTTCTACTAATGAACGACACGCTCCAAGTTCTAGTCTGTGACAGAATCCCTAACTGCAGTTAAAAGAAAAGCGTGCCGGAAGTACTCTCTACAAGCGTTTGAAACGATGAAAACGACGTCGACGTCGTTCTCATCGTTTCAACGAAATCGACGTCACGTGACCTGACGTCTGGCGACCTATACAGCCTTTCCGTTTCCCCGCTAAATTTTGTCGGAAAATATAAGTCACCCGAGAGAGCAATTCCCCCACCAATTCCCTTTCAGATTCATTATAATGCCTTTCACGCATAATAGGAGTTTGAAGCTAAAGGTTCGCTGGAATTTTTCACGATTGGTTTAGCGTTGTTAGAACACTCACATAAGCAAGTCGAGCACCATGAAGGTGCGCTTTTGACAGTGTTTGATTGCTTTCATCAGCTCGTAGTGTCTGCTACGTCTGGACTAAAGTTTGAAACAAAGTATAGACCTTTCCAGCGCTTATCACCCCTACGAAAAATGCTGAGTCACTAGAGTGTTGACGCATGCGCCGCGTCTCGCGCATGAGGGCTACTGCGCACGCCGAGAACGCCTTCCACAGCCCAGTGGACAAATATGGCAGCGTCCAGAGCAGTGTATGCAGAGAGTTTGGTCAATGGGGCGCGCGGGCCGAGCCAGAGCGTGCACCAGACGCAGAAAGAGGGCTTGACATGCTCTCTTGGCCAACCAGAAGCCGAAAAGTATCCCCTAGCGATGTTAGCGAGAAACAGTTTTAATCATAGGTTTTAATAAGCGCTTCAGAGTTAAATGTAGTAACCCTTAATGGTTCAAAATGGGGTGCACGTGATGTTCGATTAGGATCATGCAGGAATATGTAAGAAAAGAATGTGCCCTCGAACTCTGTTTTGCTCGGACAGAGTGTGACCGCTTGGACGGCAGATTCCTGTCCCTCGGCGCGTGACGTAAGATTATGTCGATCCGTTTCGCGAGTGACTGCGCCCTTCCAACATGATTTTGGATGACCTTGATAGAAACATCACGTGCATAATATTTTCAGTCACCGAGAGTTACTCCGACGCACTTATTAATTTTGTTTCTCGCGACCACCACCATAGTTTTATTTCCGGCTTCTGGTTGGCCACATTCGAATTTCTGAAGGCGCCGTGGAACACGCCCAACACGCATTCGGCAATTGGCGTCTTCTCATTTGCGTCCTATTCGTACCAATGAATGGCCAAACTTTCTGTATATACGGCTCTGGCCGCGCCCTGTGGGCGGTTATTAGAAAGGTCTATAGAGGCTCTCGCTCACGACAACAATCACGTGACACAACGCGACCCATCTTCCAAATTAGTTTGGCGGGAGGGAGCCGGGCAGCTCGGGCGACAGCAGGTAGGGAGAAAGTCGCAGTGCGGATTCTTATACGCCAACCTAGCGAAGGCCAGCAGCCTGGGGCACTTATTGGACACAATGCGGCGTCATCGGTCGGTAGCAACGCGCGTTCAATCCGTCGTAGGACGCGAGTCTCGGACGAACTCTGACACGGCACTCGTGTCTTATACGTGACCCGTGCTGGGCCTTGGCCGGTGATACGCAGAATTTAGCGCAAATACACCCGTCAGACGGGCACGTTGAAGGCCTTCGGAACGAAATCCTTCAAAGGGTGGGCGAACCAGCGCACGCCGATAAGCCCCTGATCGCGAGCTTATTCTACGATTCTTTAGAGGAGTTCGTTCTGAAGGCCCTTAATGTACCCGTCCGACGTAGGTTTTAGGCTATCAATACTTCATTTCACCTTAAGTCCAGACGCGGCCGACGCTAAGCGCTGATAGAGCCAATCAAGCGGTGTCGAAAGTGCATCCTTACGCCGCTTTTCGAATTTGTATTTAGATATCTGAAGCGCGAGTTCGTCTGCGAGTTTTCCAAGGGTTGTGGTGATGTCAGAACGCCGAACTCTGATTGGCTCTGATTGAAGGATAGAGGGCAGACCTCAAAGCAAGCTGCCCTGAGATCTACCCACTATACTTTAATCAGAGCCAATCAGAGCTCAGCGTTCTTACATCACCACAGTCCTGCAAAAGAAGGAGACGAACTTGCGCTCCGCATTAAACAAATGGCGCACACTGACGGTAACATGATCCTGCGCTTTTTCTATGCGCAATAGTTTTACACGGTGATAGCAAACGCAAGAATATGGAGCGTCGTGACGATTGGTTGTACTATACGTTCGTTGATCTGTTTTCTATATTTTACATCTGCGAGCAAAAATAAAGTAATATCTAAAAGACGTAAGCTAGGTTAGGAATTGATTACGTCCGACATTTTAGTGGCTATAAGTTATAAGGATTTTCTTTGGAGAAGCTGCAAACTAGCTGCAAACTGTCACCCAGCTATTCAGCGCTGAAGGAAGAGTGTGAAATGGCAAAGAAGAAGGCGTGCGCATCAGATCGTTCTTCAAAGCGCAGGTACTTCAAGGGAGAGTTTGAAAAGAATCGCTTTAACACAGCAAGAACCTGGGAGATAGCTAATTGAGTTCGTGGCGGCAAAGAAAAAAAGACGTTCAATCGATGAGATGATAAAGAAGTGTTTCACGCCTGGGACGCAAAAAACGATTGAGAACTTCAGCGCTCTTTTTGATGGAACTTCAGGATGCAGCTCAATAGAGTAATAACGTCGGAACGGATACGTTGCACAGTTACAATCTTGCTTCAGCCTTCTTGCCTTCTCTCACTAAAAGTGAGCTGAGAGTTTATTCTATTTTCTTTTAAACAAAATAAATCGCCAGGCTTCAATGAAGTTCATATACGGGATATGCGTATAAATTATGAAAACTGTAAATATGTACTCTTAGGAATATCGAATGGTATCATCCAGACCAGAATTTGGGCTACGGGAATGAAAAGGCTATTGTTAAGCCACATTTACAAGAGAGGGGGAGCGGATGATTTATACCAACTATCGTCCTATTTCAGTTTTGTCGTGCCTGGCGAATATACTTGAAAAACACCTTTTGAGTTCAACGACTGGTTTCGTAGAAGGGTTTGGCGTATTCTCCGGTCATCAGTGTGGTTTTGTTGCGGAACGAGGGAGCCAAGCGCAGTTCGAAAGTTTTGAAGATTGTTTACATACAAGTTGTGACTATAATGTGTTTGCTTGTGAAGTGTTCTTGGATGTGTCAAAAGCATTCGACAGCATAAATCGTAAAATGCTTTGCT
Organism: Ixodes ricinus; assembly: GCA_037355805.1. Lineage (NCBI taxonomy): Eukaryota > Metazoa > Arthropoda > Arachnida > Ixodida > Ixodidae > Ixodes > Ixodes ricinus. The sequence goes on from JAZHYW010004992.1 coordinate 143,912, forward strand.
CCAAACTATACAAGCTGGGCTTTCGAGGTTCGTTTCTTTCATTCCTAAAAGATTGCGCTTTAAAACGTTTCCAGTTTTTTTTTTTTTTAATTGCAAGTGTAGTAGCACTTTATTAACGACTGGAGTACCGCAAAGATCGGTGCTGTCTCCTTTTCTTTTTAATTTATATATAAATTATCTCCCGGTGCTGTTTCACAATTTAAAGTATTTCAATACGCGGACGACACGATGTTGGAGTCATGTCATGCGGATTGCCTCGTAGCCAATCAACATCTTCAAATTGATATTACTTGTACAATGGACTGGTTTACTTGGAACCTGACTAAGGTGAATGTGTGAAAGACAAATCTGGTTTGTTTTAAAAATCCACTTAAACGGGTTGAACTCTCCCTTCCTCTAGCACTGCATACGTCCAGCTGCAGATCTTGTGATTGCAAATCTATTGAATGTGCCAAATTTGTAAAATACATTGGGATATACTTTGATAGTGATATATCCTCGTGTACGCACTTGACGTATTTGTGCAAAAAGGTTAAGAAGCGTTTCGTGCTTGCTATACAATGTTAAAATGTTTCTGCCTTTTTCTGTTAGGAAAATGATAGCACAGGCTTTGGCATATAGTTGTTTACGGTACGGCATAACACTTTTATGGAATGTTCGCTCTTCTGGCGCGCAAGAGCTAATTCGTTGTTAAAAGGTATTTTGACAAGTGTCACGTTTTTCATGCCAGACGTCTCGAGTGTAGAGATATTTTAGGAACTTCAGATGCCGTCTTTTGAAGTACTTTTTAGAGAAACCGTCGTTCTGCGTCATTTCTGCAGCTCCTACTTCAAAGCGCCTTATATTCAACAGCGGCCATTGAGGCCATCTTTTCGTTTTGAGGTACCGCGAATTCGAATTCGGTATGGTGAGCGTATAAGAGTGTATTATGTTCCGCATGTATTGAAACACCTACCAGAATCAATGCTCCTTATAACGTTGAGAAAAAAACTTAGGAATGCGTTACGAAACTAAGAGGAATGAAGTCAAATTTTAAAGTGCATTGCTTTTTTGTGTGCTAGTTTTCTTTTTCCCTCTTTTTAACACTGCGGTTGCATTGTGTCTAAGGTGTTTGTTTGGTGTGTGTATCTTTTCGGTTTAGATTAATATGTACTGAGGTTTCAAACAACGGGTGTGTTGTAGAATGTAAATTGCTTTTAATTAACTTTCTTCGGTATCTAATCCATCCGATTTCGTCACCTGCCGAGCCAGGTACACAGGCACTTAAGGCTCATTCAGGCTTGCTATTGCATTTCGTAAAATGTTTATTCTACCAAAGAAGCTACGTTCTATGTTGTATAAACGTTCTTTGCTCCCTGATTGTTTCCATCCTCTCATGGCGTCGGCTGGGGTCGTACTTCCAGCGGAAAGTGAAACGAGGTATAGGCGACATTGGCTCAAGCGTTTGACCGGTCGCTGGGTTGCTGCTGCGGTCAGTTGCATGCCTCCCCCTCCCCCCTCAGCATTATAATATTTGTCCTACTCCTCGATTTCCATCTAATACTCAAAATACTGTCGGCAGGCCAATGCGATGCTTCGCTCTGAAAACATTTCTAAACAATCATTCGAAGACCCGATTTGATTCGTTATAAAATGATTTCTTCAGTTGCAGCGTGCACTCGTTGTCGGCAGCTACATCGCTCATCGAAAATCCAGCGTGACAATTGGGCATAAATGAGACAAATGGACCGCGTTTCTCGCTTCTTGATTTTCAGATCAGGTTCCCTTAGGGTTGTGTGTATGTAGGATTTTCTCTTTTCAAAATATTTGCACCTTAGTTCCGGCTTGGTCGAAATTTAAATCGGATGAATGTAAGCGACTCTTTTTACTTTAAGAAACCTAAGGAATTCAGTCAACTTTGAAGACGCGTGCAAACGAAGCGCTTGAATAGATTTTATAAAATACGGAATCTACGCTGTTTGACTAGATTTTATAAAATACGGAATCTACGCCGCAGCATTTTGATATTTCTTCCTCATAACTAGGTTATGCTCCATTCGGATTTGCATGTCTGCCATACGTCCAGCATTTAGGTGCCAACGTAAAAGCGCTACCGTTTTCATTTTCCACACACGAAGCGGCAATCCCTCTATACAACATAGAGGAATACTGCAGAATACCAATGAATGTGAAAGCATCTAGCATAAAAACGCAGCATTATTTAAAGCTATATACCTTAGACTACATGTGCGATGTGTGTCGGTGAACATGGTAGTGTGGTCAGATTATGCTTTAAAACCTTCCGATGCCTTACTGCCCTGTGTATAACGCCGTATACAGTATATTTTTAATCTGCTTCGCATGGCTGATGTTTATATACCGCTGCACATTTTATGAAAGCACATTTCAAATGATCTTTACCTAAATATCAATCAGCCGAGCTGTTAATTAGCTCTTGATTTACACTCTGCGGTTTTCACACAACATTCGCTGGTTTCCATGATGTTTATATGTACGTATATTGAATACGGTTTAGAGTACTCACATAGTCGCATAGTCCCTTATACTCTATGGTTATTCTAATTAAGTTTGTTACAAACATTTTGCAGGCGACGCCTTAAAACGAGACTAACGGGTTTTCGGTTTCTATTTAAATGCAATCGAGTTCAGTTTTTGAGTCCCCCTAAAATTCTACTGTCCTCACAGTAAAACGCATGCTCGGAAGAGTGATATAGGCATTCCGTCCTTCATTCCCTAGTGAGCGCACGCGTGTGTCGCGAGAGAGTCAGGTATAGGTGCCGTTGTACTCTCCTTATGGAGCGCATGCGCGGCTCGCGGTACGAGAAACTGACCGGATGTCCCTCTGTTTTCACAACGCCTCTAAAGTGAAAGGGGTGGTCCGAAAAAAGGATAGCTGAGCAGGAGCTGCAATGTTCTAAGCAGGAGCTACGATGTACTGAGCAGGAGCTGCGATGTACGCAGGATGAACTAGCTCCATGTGCAAAAGACGCATCTGAGAGAAAAGATCAAAGTTTAGTTAGGGATTGTGAAGGAAGCCGGGCTCGTTCTGGTACGACCAAAGGTGGTATGAAGAAACTAGAAGCCGGCGAAAAACCGTACTACTACACGTCGCCATGTTCGAGGCAATTTGATTAGCGGAATATAAATGAGATAGAAAACAAGGAGTTCTGTCGCATTTCGGCGCAGACTGCAGCGAAGCCCCGCAGAAACATAGTGAGAACATTTCCATGCAAACAAAATGCCACCATTCAAAGAATAATATAATATATTCCCAACGATGGACGATGACCTTTTTCGTCCGTCTTATTTTTTATTTTTATTTTTTATTATTATGATTGTGCACATGTATTGCAGGAACCTGACGGGCTTCTGTAATTTGAGCCGTTTCTCCGGGTCTTTTCTCTCAGCGTCTCTTGACCCGACAGTTGGCTATTTTTTTTTATCTACATTTATCTAAATTGAGCGAAGACGGCGGCTTCTCAAGAATGTTTTATTTGAATGGCGTCTCCGCAGGATAGAGTAGTTTGATCCTGCATGCTTCTGAGCGTGGTCTCTTGTTATCATCTGTCTCCGCACACGGTACATGGGCAGCTAAGCATGCTTTCCTATACATATAGGACTAATTTAGGCGGGATCTGATACGTTTTTTTCTTCTCTTTGTTGCCTGGAAATAAATTACATTTCGACGATGGGTAAGACGACAAGTACAAGTTTGAGTCCTAATAGACCATTTCTCATTTATTAAATATTTGAAAACGTAGTTTCGTTTCCCGATGGTTGCGTGTCTAACGTGCTAATGCTTGAGAATTCTAAGTGTTTTAACTTAAATGTTCTCTAGCCGTTTGGATTCGTACCAATGTTTCGAGCACGTATCACCGCATGACAATAACACTGCATTAATATAGACGATAAAAACTCCCTTGCTTTCTTCCAAGTTGCAATACATGAATTCCGACTTTCGCGACAAGCGTGTTAATTTGTCTGACATGTGAGCAAAGCAAAATGCCAATAACGTGTTTCGACAAAAAAAAAAAAAAAAACAGGCGAAAAAAAGAGGACGTGTAGTGTTAAAATTAAGGCAATGGAGAAAGGTGATTTCTTAAATTAACACCAGTTTTTTGTTTGAGATCTGCATTTCTGCTGGCAACATGCCAGCGTAAAATATAAAGAAATGCAAATTAAGGCAAAAAAAAACCAATAATATAGCGAAAACAACACGCGCATTAATTTTGTGAACGGCATGTTTGTATTGCTTTTTTAAAACCACAGTGCTCAATAAATATGACTCATTCAATGAAACAGAGGAGTTACTCCTTTTGACGCGAACATTGTGGTGGGTGTTTGAGCTCTCAAACAAATATTGATAACCGAGAACCTTTGAAGATTAATTACATAAAAATTACTCAACTGTTCTTTAAAGTCAACAGAACGCACAGCCATATTCTATCTACAGAAAATTTGCTCTTTGCGAATGATGCATGAAATTATAGCACAAGTAGAGAGGTAGTCATGGCGTGATTTATTTTTGCAATTGTCCACGTCATGTGCGTAGAACATTTCTGCTTTCGTATGAAGTATTTTTCATATCTGTCGCTTTTACAGAAGCCTAGGTAACTACACCCAAACAATGTGATGAACCGTGAAACAAAACAGAAAAAAGACACTGACATGAAACAAATAAAACACTAAAAAATTGCGGAAGTGGTAAATTAAACTGACATTGAATTCGTATTGCGAACAATGAGAAAATAACGATAGAACATACTTGGGTTCTTTTAATAACCCTATAGTTTAGGACAACGTGTCGGGACAAATTCTGGAACTTTGTAGAATCGGTATGATATTGGTGCAAATTATCGTAGCACACACCTTCGGCGAAGAGTGGAATCGTACGTAAGAAAACGTTTTAGGGAGTCTACATTTACAAGCTCTTCAATAATGTTCCCATTCACCGCTTTGCGCGGAAAGTATCCGACATTCAAAATCATTCCCAACAATAACGGGCATAGTCCACTTGCGCTATCTAGCTCCAGGCGATGGTACCCTGTAAATAGTTCCAATGGGGAAATTCGTTTTCTCACCATAAAATAAAAATAAAAGCACAGTTACCAAAGCGCCTCCAGAATAGGGACATGTGTTCTTGATGGGCGTTGACATCGCCTCGACTCAAAAAGAGAGCCTAAAATAAGCGGAAGGTGGTTCCAAACGCGATTAAAACTCTGCTCAGTTTCTATAGGAAATCTAGCAAGAAGGACGAACTTTGCTGAACTAAATTCAAGGCAGCCACCTGAAACAAGTAAGCGTTCATTAAGAAGGACGGGACTATGCCCGACTCTTATATCCAGGCAGATTCACGGTAGTACCCTTCAGAAAGGTTCCTGAACGCATTTTCTGCGACATACCTCTACGACCCGCTGCGCGGGATCAAACTCAGAGTCATGATCAAGGTGTATGCTCCTCACACTGTGTGCGGTGTGGCGCAACCGTTATCGCGCCGCGCTTGCATTCCGGTGCCCAAGGTGAGAACCCACTTAAGTCCTTACTCTCTAAGGTTCATCGCGGCGCTTTGTGGGCTATCAAGGCGTAGACAAACAATACATTTTTTGTTTCTTCATACTTTCTTTATGTATACCGGGTGTTTCTTTTTAATCCGAACAGATTTATTACAATAAATCCGTAAGAGATGCATTAATACGGTTTTTGCAGGTGAGTTATACGGCCAGGGGAGATTATGTGGGTGGCTAATCTTTGCGATAAGTCGGCTAATTAATTAAAATTTGTTAATTAACTTTTAAGCAGTGAAAATAGACATTTGGTTTGAATTAAAAACTTACTGATAGTCATGGAACACCAATAAATCAACTCTTTTTAGAACGACTTGAAGCTTGTGGGAAAGTCGAGGGAGCGCCAAAGTTACCACTTCTGAAGCAGGCGCAGCTGGCAGCGGCAGGAACGCGGATGATTAGCTCATTACCGCGGTCCGCCACTGCTACCTTTCAAATATATTTGAATTGAAATATAAAATTACACCCCTCCCTTATTGGGTGGGTTCAGTCCACTTTTCCCTCAATATTAATTTCCGTCATTGCTTTAAAGCCCAAGCAAGAAACGCAGACAAGTCAGCTTGGGTAAGGGGAGAGGAGGGGAGGAGACAACGAAGGAGGATGAACGGTGAGAAAAGGACAATCCGCATTAGCAGCAGGCAAGACGCGCACAAAACGCGTACCCCTACGACTGAATATCCTCAGTTATCTTTGCATCTTCCTAACGGGGTTAGACACAAGGTGAAATAGGCCTCTAGAATAAATCTGGTTCCTCAAAGAAGTTTCGAAGTTTTTAGCGCCTTCTTTCCTCTTATTGTTCCATGGCATCATGCGCCTAATGTGCGCGAGTATGGTGAGTTTTTTTTTCTTTTCTCTTTTTATTGGCTTAACATGTTCTTTGCATATGACGCGGCACGCGGCCGCAGAAGCAGACGGACTGCCCAAGAAGAAGAGTGCACCGGCAGACCGTAGGACCCTTGCAGGACGGTGAGGGGAAGAACGGGAAGAAAGGCGAGATTGTGATAGACGCGCGAGTATACGCTTTGAAAATGCTTCAAGGTCGATACGCCAGGTGTCGCTAAAATCTGGAACTAAACCGCCGAGTTCCCGAAAGTTGGTCATGACACTTCTTTACTGTTTTTTTTTTCTTCTATTATTTCGTCAGTTATTGTGAGGTGCAACTTAATCACTGAAAAATATTTCGCTCTTTCTTTAAGTTAACTGTATTTTATTGGGTTACACAAGTAGGTAGGACGTTTGTAGAAGTTCGTGCGTGCACTTCGAACCGAAAAAAATAATGCGTTTGGAAAAAATCTTATGACTCGTGACACTTCTAAAATTGGGGACCCAGAAATAGCTCCACCTGAGAAACTGATAGCCTACCGTTGGTAAACGTATCTTGAAGCTGCCAGCTACAACAATGATCAGGCGCAAGTCCGACGCGTTATAGGCGCATATAACACGAAAGATCCTGTAAGTGTCTGCATTTCGTAAGAACGTTTTTGCTGATATTGTAGTGAAATGGATGCCGTTCATTCGTCGCGCGTCAGTTCGTGATAGAGAAACTGACAACAAAACCGATCGTCACTGTGGAATATTAATATTAATTTGATTATCCCGCTGGCGACCCGCCTGGGTGTTGGTTGGCAAACAGTGGATGTTACCGTGTTGTATCTTGTAGTACTTGCATTCATTAACATGCCGATTTGTGAAAAGTGACTTCATTGCCATGCATAACAGAGGTGAACTATGTTGCGACATCAACACACATTTTCGGTCGTCGGTTATTAATAAGACTGTCATACGGCATCATCTTTGTCGAATCCGCTCCCCGACACAATGATCTGCTCAGCACATAGCCGTTCATATCGTAAAGTTCGTAAATCGAAAAATGTACTATGACGCCATGTAACAGTTGCGTTTAGAATCCAGTTTACAGCGCGACGAAGCTGCTCTACGATCCATTTTGCCTTTGGCATGTCTGAACTATTATTTGTACGCATTTGTTTACGATTGATCCTCGCTCGAACTTACTTTTGCATGTTATTATCCTATTAAAAAAGTATATATCGTTTGACTGCCAAACTAGAAATCACGAGCAACCTGCACTAATTTTCGATGGAACTGCATGGATCTATTAAAAGCTAGACAATGCTGCATGTAACACTCAATAATAAATTGACTGTTTCTGAATTTACACATATGTTTGGCACGTTGAACATTTGCACGGTCGGAAATGTTTCGCAATAATTGTTTTTCAAAATAGTAACACCTCTCGGGTTGTGTACACATGAGCTTTGAGCTCTCCCGTCTAGTATTCTAAACTTCATGTATGTTTGATGATAAATATAAGATTTGGGACTTTGTTATAAAGAAAAGAAAAAAAAACGCGACATAAATAGTAGACAGTGAAAGAAGAGAATCACGCAGAAACCAAAATACATTGAGTGCCGGTCACACGTCACCACAAATGTTTATAATTTCTTATTTTGAGCATCTTGACAACAGTGCTTCATGGCGATTGCATTTGTGATGAAAATATTTCAAAGCGTTTCTGCTATATGTCACGCCCCATGTCCCGTTCGGATCCAGCATACATACGCTCATATTTGTAATGATTACGACAGCCACATTTTGTTTTTACAGTCAGTGTCAGCAAACTTAGGTATATATTAAATATTGGGTTTAATTGTTTAGCTTTGTTTCCACACTCCTCATCGGAGAAATGTTGGTTTGCACATATCATTTCGTTACTATTGATCCTACAATATACTTGCCGATGTGGCGAATAATTATCATCGCCGTGTGAACGGCAACCGTGCTGTTACTTAAGTTAATATAAAATACTTCCGTAATTAATAAGCCGTCCAGAAAGTGGCAGCTTAATTTGGGGAGGATACGCTCGATAGCCTGGAGGATGTACATTAAGCTCCTGAAAGATGTTAACATCGTGTTGACAACATTTCCAGGATAACGCTGGAAAATGTCCTCAAACGAAATGGGGAAACTGCAGGCGCCGATAGGGTGAGAACGGGGGAGAGGAGGTTCAGATGTTTCGCCTGCATTGCGAGTTTCTACCTTCATTAGTAACGCTTCATAACTGGTGTACCTCGAGCGTGCACACAATGCCAAAGCATGTTGCAAGGCAATGAGTGACTAATGTAGGCCGAGCTATCGAAGGAGACGTCTACCGTTCATATCTTTTTGGTTACTGTACGAGTACTGAAGTTCGTTAGCCCGGATTTGAGAGGCAACTAAAAACACAAAAAAATCTTCCCATGCTTTGTCTGGCTGGTTTCAGATTCTTTGGGGCATACGATGAGTGCGAACTTAAATACACAATTTAATCTGAAACTTTTTGACACAGACCAGCTGCATATACCCTGATAACTTTGCATAGGTCCGTCATAACACAATAGTAATCTCGCCGTTTCCCCATTCTTATTGAGTCAAAAGAACGCTATTACAACCTTCAGTAACTCGAAATAGAAAATAAGCGATTTTATGTTCAGGCTTTCAAAACCCGCCATACAGTCTCTAAGCTTTGGAAATCCTTCAATTTTACTGGAACGTCTACTCGATGAATGCTTCTGACGCAAACATTTAATATGTCTCACGACGTGAAGCTCTGATCAGTCGGCATGAGTATCACCATGCACACCAACAAAGCACTTCCTAGTGAGATCGATATTGAAAAGTCAGAGTACGACTTACTGCTTTAAGGTTGGTTATAAATTGGGAGCTTATCCTGACATGCTTGCTTGGTGTATTATTCTGTATGAATACAATAATATACTTTCAAGCATTATGCATGTTTTACTTGAAAGTACAACCAGAGAGATGAGCACGCTAGTCATTCAGTGGTAAAGAATTTAGCCACCAACTGAGCAGAAATTATATTATTTTAGTTGTCTCTCTATACTGTTCTTAAGTTTTCTTCAAACCAATAGATATAGAAGAAGCAAAGTTTTGTCAGCGATGAACACGTTGGTGAACATTTTACCAAAACAAAATGTGTCCCAAGAAAAAATAACGAATGTGTTAGGTACATCCACACACTCCAAAAATTGAACAGCATACTTTCAAATATTGAACTGAGAGCGACGTCTCATGCAGATATTGAATAAAAATAAAAGCGCGTAAAACTAAAAGAGCCATTCCCGCCACCAAAGCGCCATCTCGGGGCCTATCTCCGGGCTAGGATCTGGGGCAGCTCCTTCCTCCGGCGTAATCATATGAACGAGCTGTCGCTGTCAAGGACAGAGCAATTTCCGTATGCAGAGGCACATAAAGACCCACGTTCCCCGCGGACATAAGATAGGGAAAATTATATGCGCCGGGCTGGAGACGGCAGCCAAGCGCCCAGGGCGGGACAAAACGCAAACATGGACGTTCCACCATCGGCGTCGCTTATCGGGTTTTGGGTGGTTATTGCCGGTGGCTGTGTGTGGCAATGTCGGAACATTTCTGCTCGTCGAATGATGCCGTATCTCGGGATATTACGTTGTGAATAATTGTTAGTCGTGTTAGATATTTGCTGTCTCTTAAGTAATAACATTTTCTGAGGTCTAGGCCTGTCTCTAGAATACATGGAACGAGGGCATTGCATAGTAAGAAGTTCGTCAGTTTGACTCTATATAGTTGCAGTTATAAATAGGGTCTTGCAATGAATAATTGCATGTGCACATGGGCCTGTGCCGTTTGCTCACGCAGCATTTTTGCTTCACTAAAAGTTACATATAGATGATAAACACGATGCGACTAGGCCAATGACTTGGCATAATATGACATGTTATTTCGAATAAATATAACATTGCGCTTTTGGTGCGCTGCTGAGTTTGTTTTTACAATCCTGGTTATTTTCCTAGTCAGGCTCAAATACTATACAGGAACTCATCTCTGTGACGTCATGGCGCGGTGGTGGCGCGTCGTTCGCACTTCCGGTCTGGGGCTGTGGGCGGAAGTCCCCATGTGAGACGTGTATTCCTGCGTTGTTTTGAAAATAACCTGACAGAAACCTGCCTTCTCGTCAAAATGCCGCGACTGGGGCTGTACCAAAAGAGTCGAGAAAGGTTTGAAGGTAAGTTTTTATGTACTCGGTTCGTCCGAGAACGTGGATATGTGCCGCGAAAATGGAAAACAAGGCGCCGTGGGACCATGATTGCTTGGGCGGGAAGCACTTTGGGTTGAATTCACGGATACTTGTGGTCATCACATTTATTTGTATTGTTCCAACATGAACGCGTGAAAACCGTCAAGTTGTACGGACCACCTGCGGACTACGTTAAGTGCGTCTTCAAGTTCAAACGGCCGCCTGATCGTTCGCACTGTCGTCTGCTCTTTCAAACGCTTCTGCTTCTCCTCTGTTCTTTTAGATGACACCGGCCCGTACACCAAATGTTGGCCCGGTACTTGCGATAAGAAGTAAGTGCAGGCCTCAAAAGACTTAAGTTTGAAGGTTGGTAAGCAGACTCGGTGTAAACAGTAGATACAAGGAGATGTTGATCATTGTTACCAGCAGCCGTCACCGACTTGTTATGCCTGATTCACTTGGTCCGACTCTGCTTGCGATTTTCAGTATCGACGTCGACCATCTCAGCTGCGGTTCACGCTTTGGCAGCCCCAGCGACGTCGCGACTGAAACTTGCGAGCGAAATCTCATCATGCGAATCAGGGTTTAGTGTATATTCTGTGGCATCCACGCGGAATAAATCGCCGCATGTCACATTATTCACGCGACGTTTTCTGGTGTAACGAGCCTCGGTAATTTTGCTGAGGCCGCTCAAGTAGTCAGTCATTGCCAGAAAGGCGTAGAATCAATGATTCGAACACAAAAAAGGGCAGGGAGAGTCACCTGACGCCGACAGCATCGCATTTCAATGGTTTGTTTATGGGCGACGGCGAGCTTCTTGCCCACATTCCATCGCGCTTGCGCAGCGCCGGTAGCGTCCGCTAGAGGCGCTCCGGTTTGTTAGTAAACACAGTTAGTGTATAGGTATCTTACTAGACATATTTAGGTGTTCTCATTACTTCGGACATCTAGTATAAGAACCGTAGTCTCTATTGTTCCACGAATATTACATTTCACTTATTACCTCCATCGTAATTCTTTTGTTAGAATTTATATATCTTAAGGTAATTCTATACGAAACATTTAAAAGTTCAAATATGAAATATGCAGGTTGTTTCTGAATTTAGACACGTCATTTACACTCAGGCATCGAGAGCCATTAAAAGCGGATATGGCCGTTTTAATCTAACAAACTACCACTTCACATCTAGCGTGACGTTTAAAAAGGCTACGCGATCGTTGCCACTCCTATTCCTAGGCGTCGAAATCGATCGTTTTTGTTGATATTGCTAAATTGTTTTTTCATAATTCTCTTCTATACGACAAATTAGCCTCGCGCTATTTTTACGTTTTCTTTCGTCTTCATCATCCACGCATATTTGCCATACCAAGCTCAGTCTCCAGAAGATTAATTAATCTTTCGTTTCACGTTTTTCCCAGGTCTGGATTCACCTTCCCAAATTGATCACCACCATCGTGCATTCCAAAAGTTTAAATCTTTTATTACCAATTTCGTTTCGCGTTAAGCGTTCATAGTTCCTGTTTTTCCATATTTCTTAACATTTTTTTGTAGAACACCCTCTATGTAATGATTTGAGGCATTACATGGAGGGTGGTGTGTAATGGATAAATTGAAAAATAAATAAATGAACTCATAAATATGTAATCAGATAAATAAAAACGTATAATTATATATATATATATATATTCAAATAAATATGAATTAATGAACGAATGAATAAAGTAATATATAATTACTTATTTATTTAATACAATAATTAATGCATGCATGAATAGCTGCCGAAAAAAATCTATGGTATTAAAACATTCAATGCTAAACTGGGTTCACTGTCAGATGTACAGCGTTACATCGTAGATTTCATATAATAAACCCCAGAATTCAAATGCCAAAGATGGTCAAAGTGCAGCCGAGCTGGTGTGTATTAATCATGATGTTTAAACCCCGATACCTTGAAGGATACTTCAAGATATGTTAAAATACCGAAAAAGATGTCAAAGATAATTGCCTCACCTTCTTGAGACGCTTGTCTCTTAACCTTTCACGCCCCCGTAGTCACGCCATTGAAACACTTGTATGTTAGTTTCCTTCTGTTTTTACTAATATATATTCAGGTTTCCTTCCCTGTCTTAGGGTTCTCACATCATGATCATATACCAAGTTTCCTAAGCCAGTGGCGGTGGTACAATTATCAGTTTTGTTGCAAGTTCGCTGCAGGGTAATTTTACTAGAGTGAGCATTCTAAAAGACACCCGCTATTCAGCCAATATTTTTGATTTTAAAAACATGTTAGATTAATTAGTTGAGCTAAAGGTAGAAAATACAAAACTATATCACACACAGCAACGGAAACTAACGCGCGTGAATGTTTGAAAGATCATTCTCACTACGGTTGTAGGTTTTTATGTGAATCTCACTATTTCATTATATACTGCCTTACCAAGAAGTGTCCTTTCGCCGTGCGGCTGTTGAAGCATCAGGGAACTCATACCATCTTGCTTTTAAGTTCAGGCATGTCCAGATGAGGGATCAAAACCCATAATTAAAGCTAGAATTCAGAGCATTCAGATTTATTGATAATGTACGACCTATTTTAACCCTGTTTCAGCTACAAGAACGGTATTTAAAGTCGTGATTTTATTATAATCGAAAAATTGCTTATTTTGGTCTTTTGTTTATGTGTCTTTTCCCGCTTTCTTATTTTTTTTGTCCTTGAGGGGGGCACAGAACGCACTACTCTTTGTAATACCATTCCCTCATAAAGTGTCGTCAAGAAATAAACTTTCATTGCCTTTCGGCCCTTCAATATTTATTATATTTTACTTCACATGACTCACTTTCTTATTTAAAGTAATTTAAACCAATATAATACCCCAGTCAGCACACAGTATTGCGCCGATTTTAGCGTCAAATAGGAAATATGGTGCCGATAGCATTTTGGTCCAGCCGATATCTGTAACGTATCGAATGGGCCACGCCGACGCCATCCTAACATACTGTACCCGTTGCCGTTTTTCGTTGGGCGCGGGGAGCGTCTTTGGTGAATAGGCTATGCTGACCAGTTAATCGGATCTCCTAGCGATATCAAAACCTAAATTTAATTTATAAAAAAAAGCAAACTGGAATTTGTTAAGATTTAGCTTGAGAAGGACAGAGAAAGCAAGCCCAACTGTACTTTCCATCCCACTTTCACTTTGCCTTTTGTTAAGCCTCCTCACCTCCTTTTGTGTCTTCGTGCGGCTGTGAGCCAGCTCGACGGCTGCATCAAGGAAATCGGAGAGGGTGGCTTGAAACACGTGACCGCTCTCCATAGGACTAAAGAGCTTGGACGTCACGTGACTGGCTCTGACGCGCTGATGGTATCACTGAGGCCGTAGCCTTTGCCGCAAGCCAAGTTATGAAGATCGGTATTGGCAACTCCAGCGAAAATCGGCGCCGCGTAGTGGCAACGCCGAGAAGCTCAAGAGAGGAGGTCGTTCGGACTCTGTTGTCTGCTATCGCTGTTTGGTTCTCGTAGGGAGCATAAAAAAACAAAAAAACGTTTGCAGTATTTTTTTTATGCTTCCGCCATGTGATTCCTACGCACTGACAAGAAGAAGGTTTTTAGCGTGGAAAGATTGCTTTGCCTTCATATATAACAGCAATTTTACGCTGGAGTGCAAGACATTTATGGGGGTTTGCGTGCTGAACAACGAAGACGACCTCCTTTCGTCCGCCATTTTGCATGACCAGCACGCCCCCCATAGCTCGCTGGAGTCACAAATAGGGGCCACGTAAGTCTGGTTTCCAAAATGCTCTCTTTAGTGTTCTGTTGCCTTCGTGCGTTGCAGACGCGGCCATTGTTTTTCGTCGAAAACGGTTGGAATACCTGCATGACAACTTTTCGGTAATGGTAGACTTTTTCGTTGGAGTTCGTGAAATTATTGTGCTGCGTTTGTTAGACGCGGTTCGACGAAGAACTGCTCATCGGCAACAACGAGGCTTTCGTTGAATATGGGATTCCTTCTTCTTTCTCGACTTTCTGTTGATAAGTGCTCTGTGCAGTCCCAGTCGGGTAAGGCATCCATCACGGGTTACATCATATCCCTGTTTATTCGTAAGTACATCACTAGCATGGTTCCAATAATAATCTTGCTTCAGTACTAATAGATAGTTTTAGGAGATCGTTTCGATACCTTCGATACCCCCGATAAAAAAAAAAATTATGCGCAAAGGCCGCAACGGAGTATCGGTCATCGTTATCGGGGGTATCGTAACAGTCTACTACAACTCTCTAATTTCCAGAGTCCTTCGGGTTCAATTTATAAATTTTGCTTGACATAAAACAGTGGAATTCTTGATATTAAAGAAACAAAAACAATGTGTCGAATTGTAGTGGTTCAAAAAAACTTCTGTGAAAGATCACAAACAATTCCGTTTGTCCATGTATGAGCACAAGCGCGTCCTGTATCATTAATTACCCTGCGAGGTAATACTGCCGATTTTGCCGATATAAAGCGAGCTTATAGGCGACTTCCGACCTTTACAGAGCACATGCATATGCGTCATCTGGCCGATGACTGGCCGATAGTCCGACCAGGACAGTACTCCCACGATATTCCTCCGACACTAGGCCGGTGGCGGAACGGCGAAACGCCAATACTTGCTGGATGTTGGGAAATAGTGCAAAACTGCTCATTCGGCCGACATTGGAGCCGGTTTTCGGCCGGCATTGCCACGACACTGGCCTAGTATGGCCGTTCTGCTTGGGACATGTCCACTGGTACGAAGCCACAGTATGCATCCATTTGACTCCCTCTTTAAGTTCCTCAAAACATTTAGCTACAAACCCGAAAATACGCGTTTTCCAGAATATTGAAATGCATTCGTGAGGCTTATAACGAAGGCTTCGCATGTTTTGTCACTCCATTCACGCGGCCATAGTCACGCCACTGAGCGTTTTTACCCGGAGATCGTCACCGCCGCTCAGAGATGTTTCTGCTTTACCACGTCACTTTCCTCAACCCTCGGTCTCAAAAAACTCACTCTGCTGCATATCGGTCGCGGTCACCTCTCATGATGTTTTAAACATAAATTTTCAACTCAAATTGTTGCCCATCCTAAGACTTTTCTCCTATCAGTGGCTGGAGGAACCATTGCGTATGCTTTTAATATTACATGCGAACCTAATGAATATGCCGCCGATATCCTCGACCATCTTCTCAGTAAATGATGAACCTAAAGGCACCACCTTGCCTTACTTCGTTTTTTGCAAGCCGCTTTTAGTGTATAGGAGACAAAATAGTCCTAGTACAGAAAATGCTGCACTGATGGAAGTCGACTTATTTCTTATTAGCCACAAACATATTCTTTCAGTCATATATTATATTTTCTTATTAAAAGTGTACTAGCCCACTTTTATCTAGCCCGACGTCCAGAGACAAGAGCTTGGTGAAATCCGTTTAATAAAATACAAACATATGTTTGGCCGTTTTCTGCCGCTCGATAAAAGAGGTGTAATGATGGGCCTTGCCTGCTTCCATAAAATGTTTTAAACTGGTGTTGGTTCATAGAAATATATGCAGAACGTGTTGGTCATACAATAAGCTGGAAACTCGGGTTAGCCAACTGTCTTACTTCAAGCAGAACAATCATGCTGCTCGGCTCGGCCAAAAACAAGAACGCATCTTGTTTGTGCGATTAACCACGAATTAGACACCATACATAATCGGCCTCCCCGCATTCCTTCTTTGTAATGTTTCTCCCTCTAATACTTTGAACCACGTGTATTCGGTTATAGGCTTTTTAAAAATAAAATCGTAGGGACAGACAATGCAATGTTTTGTTTTCGAAGCTTGATAAGTGTGAATATTGAATGCTTGCAAATAATTAGGGCTTGTTTCATGAAGTTCACAGTAACTGAAGAGCGTGGTAGTAAAGTGACTGGCCACAGAAAGAATAAAACAAACACGGAACAAAATACGACGATCATTTCTTTGTTGGTCGTCCTTTTTCCCGCGTTTGTTTTATTCTTTCTGTAGTCAATCTATTTTTAAGGCTTTACGAGGTGATATAATGATATTAAGTTTCATTTCATTCCAGATAAGCGGTTTAGATCGCTTCTTGTGGGTTACAAAAAATTAAAATCATTGAGAAGTCAGAATGGATTCGACAGGCAGACATATATTGTTATTCTGATTAAGGAAGTTGATAATCGTGCCGTCTAAATAGACGCATGTTCGACCATTCCACTCAATTGAACTTTAGATATATCCCGCTGAACGCCAGTAGGCGCTTTTGTTTATGAAACGTTCGTGATTGTGTGAATAAAGATGTGTTTAAAAAGAATGTTACGCCCCCAATTTTAGGGAATAAGTCATATTTCTCTTTCTGCTGTTTTATAGAAAGATGCCCCCAAGCTGGCCGCTGTTTAGCATGATATCTTTTTTTATATGCGACACATTTGGTTTTTACATCAAATATTACATTTAAGAGAACAATATATTTTTTAATCGGTAGACACTCGACTATCTCGCAGCCTTTTATAAAACTCAGCAATCGTTAATGAAGCCGAAAACATGTTACCTCTTCTACATTTCTCAACTCTCTTAAGAGATATTCATTCACTCTTCATTTTAATTCAGTAGACCATTCATCCCCAGCAACTGCAGCCCTGCATAACTGAAATGCTTTGCACGTCTAAAAAAAAAAATGTTTCCGGCGTACAGCAAAAAAAAAAAAAGAAAGAAAGAAAGAAAGAAGATAAGACGAGAGTATAAACTTGGTTGTACCTCGTGCCCGGCTTGTAAATGTGAGATCAAAGTATTTTCTATTAACGGTCAGCGAGCTAGGTATTTCCGAGCATCCAAAAGAACTCTCTGGGAAGACAAAAGTCTCGAAATTCTTTCCAACTGTCGCCGGAGCGGCAAGGGGAACACATACCTCATATCGGTAGATGACAGTCTTGGCCGGATATTCTTCAATATCGAAACTTGCCCAGAATCTCGCCCGGAATTTGGAAAGAATCCGAAGGATGCCTCCCCGTCGGTGGAGCCGAGATCTGGGCCGGAAGATGTTGGACCAACTCCTTTGTTTTATGTAACAACGGTCTTCTTTGCGAGGTGTTTTATTATTTAAATAACGTTCTCAGTTTTTTTTTATGTTGGTTTTATATAAACGTGCCGGAACAATTCCTCTCTATTTGGGTTGTTTTTGTATCTTCATTGGCGGAATAAACTCATAAAATATAAAGAAGTTTTCAGCGCTTAACCTTATCAGTAACCAGGTAGGGTGGCAGGGAAACGCCGAACTTGGCACAAGCTTGGCAATCCTAGGGCCTCACTTTGGCGTAATACGGCTTCGCTCGAAGGCCGTAGCTAGTGCATGAGACCTTTACTTTTGCGTTTTTTGTTTGGGGGGGGGGGTTCTCTACGGCACGCCGCATACTTGCCGAAGTACCCGACTTGGGCCAAAAGTGCCACGGATACAGAGAAGAACCAACTGTGAACCCAAATTATGGCAAAAGTTTGGCATATTAGTCCCACAGTTGCCACATCAGTAACGAAAACCGGAAGTAAAGCCTAACTGTGGCAGCTTTTTTTTTACAGTTAGGCCTAAAGACATTAGATGATAGCCAAACTACCAGGAGGGAAGCTTAATTTCTGCGCTTGTATGGCGAATTAGAGCCAAGATAAGTTAAAAATAGCTCAACAATGGCTCTAGTCTGGCTTCGTCGAGATTTTTAAGGACCGAAATCTCCAGACCACGACCACAAATATAAATGTGCTACTGGGGTAGTACTTCCCTGTAAGGGGCTGTTACACCACAAAAAAAAACAAAAAAACATTGAAATATTTTTTTTTGTTGTTGACAGCTATGCTAAATTGACATACATCACCATTAAATATAAATAACAAATCTGTAAGCGGAATACAGGCATGGTTCGCTAAACACGACTGCTCTTAATCTATTTGAAAATATTGATAGATCGAATGAAATGGTGTGTAAAAAACTTTGCTTTAAGGAATCGTAGGCGATTAAATCAATATTATTACTTCCTTTCAGGGGCCTGAAATTTAGCAGGAAGCATTTGTCTTTTTTGTTTAATAACAGGAATAAAAAAAATATTGGGCCCATTTTTCGGCATATTCACTCTAGTTAAACCTGCACCATTCTTATAACCCCTAATTATTGCAAAAAGTGTGGCGAACGCCTAATGACTCACTGGAAGACTACAAACCTTTTGTTTCTTTGTGTCCTACTTCCGTACTGTTTTATATAATTTACCGGCGAGGCTTGTATTCATGAAAATGCTTAAAAACATGACACTATCAATTAACTCATTATGTGCACCGTCGTACGCAGAAGCCCACGCAAAACTGGATCCTGTTTTTTAAGCAAGCGATTTATGCAAACTTCTACATTAATGTAGACTGACGAACGTGTCGGTTGTGCTGAGGAACACCGAAAGAATAAGACGCAAATGCGTCGACGGACGACGTACAGATTTTTTTAAATAGTAACCGCACATTAAAGACATAGCGATATGTTTTGGAATACTACCATACAGTAAATAAACGAACGCATGAGACTTGAAAAAGGGGCAAGGAAATAATAAAATCGTTTCCTTGAAAATTTAAAATATTAGAACGTTAAAAGAAAAACAATGACTTGAGTGTAAAAACTACATCACTTCCTAAAATTATGACCAAACAGTTATGTCGATTCCGTACACAAAAACGGATTATCATCTCTACTTAACACAAGTGACACAGCAGAAACATTGCTGCCGGCTTTGCTCATTGTGAATGATCCTAGTATCGATATCTTCCAAACTTGCTTAGGTAACCTTATACTATGCCTGATCTCTCAAAGCCTGGAATGCAAAGACTCCACGAACGGGAATAAAAGACGATAGGGTAATACGAGTCAACGCAAGCAAGTCAGATGTCCAAATATTGTTCTCGAAGCCGGAGTTTGACGCACCTTCCCGTTGGCCCAGTAGATTGATCGTAATACTTTAACAAGGCGGAAATTTAAAATGAATGTCGGAAGAAAAATTGCGGTGTTCTTACAAATGCATAATCGTCTGCAATATGTTTTTGTTGTTTTCTAACCGCCCGAAACATAAGGTGCACATTGGGAAGAACTTCATCATATTATTTTATTTTATTTTATTTTATTCAGCTCAATTGCGTTCCTACAAACGCATAGCATGAGCGAAAATTTGTAAAAAGAAGAATACAAAAGTACAATATAATGACAAAAATAAAACATAAACTTTAGGTTGACTAACTTTAACACGGGAAGCATATTGTTGCACGACAAAATTTCCACATTCTGCTGTAATCTCACAAAAAAGTACTCATATTTACTCTTAACTAGAGGCTCGTTTTTTTCGGTCGTCATAGGGTCTTGGAGAGCGCTCCAGACGGAAATGCACAAGGCCAGTTACGATGAGAAAATTAAATTAGCCCGGGATTTGAAAATATTAATAACAAATGTTGCTATTTCTTTCTCTCAATCGAGTATTTTTGCCAACTTTTCAAAGATAAAAAAAATAAGGGTCATTCAAAGGTTTGAGCTTATTCCTGTCTCTCTTCTTCGGGAAATTTTAATGGCCTAATTAGCATATTCACAGCTACAAGGCTAAGCTCGAAAGCAGTCATTACAAATTTGTATATTTCGAGTTATTTTATCCATCTGAACGTGAGGCTTGGTTTCAGCCTAAGCTGTTCCACATGTCAAAAGTTTGATGTTGGCGAACACAAAATAGCCACGATCAAGTCCTGAAAGCTGTTTCCGCTGGACACGCCGAAGATGTCAAAAAAAGAAAATAGAAAACAAACTGGTACGAAAGTTTTAAAGATCATTGAGGCGGACCATTTTCGTTATTTATAGGCAGTTCGGCAAAAAAAATGTCCCTGCGGCGTGCCACACATGTCGGTTTTGAACGAAGCGCTTGGGACCAAACGAAAGAACGGCGGCATTTAGCCGCAGAGCATTTTCAAAAGCTGGAGAAATATGAGAAACTTTCCACTGAAAATGGATGTGCCGTCGAACTGAAAACGTACACATGGCACTCAGACGATGGTTTTCATTTTTATCTCCTGCAGTTTGTTTTCTGTATATCTTCAGCTTTATCGGTTTTTAATGATTTCCTTTTATTTTGTTACGCTACGGCTGAGGGCTAAAATTTCGGCTGGAATGTTCCTCTTTCCGCCCGACAATTTATTGCAACCGCGAGTTCATCTGTCTTCCAGGCGCGCGATCGCAAAACTAAAACGTCATTTATCTGAGTTTCCCAAATAAAGCGCAATCATTTGTCAGCCATGTTGGGATTCATTATTAGGCGGGGGAAAATACTTCCGCCGTCTCTCCCAGGAAGTCAGGCAACCCGAGAGAACATCTCCAGACGTTTGTTTTATTGACCGCTCCGGAACCCAGGCACCGTGGCAAAATATTAAAAGTTTCAAAACCTTCGGTTTATGAAAAAAGAACCTCTCGGAAGAACGTATTTTAGGAAGTTCGTTCGAGTGTACCCTTCTTTCCTTAAAAAATATGTCAAGCAGGTTATAAAATACTTAAAAACATTTTGACCCCTTAACAGACTTTCTATAGATTTTCTTTCAAACTTTATGGAGAAGTGACGACATAATCGCTTTGGAATTTAAATTGCCACGTTTCGATAGACTTTTTGTCACCTCCTTTTTATGGAATTTATATAAACTAGACTCGATAAGATAATATATGCAATGAAGAGAAGCGACATCACAGTGGCGCACCTGGTTGGAGCCTGCTAGCGGACTCAAATTTTTTAAACTTCGTCAAATAATTATTGCCTCTTGCAATGCTTTTAGGTTGGAGATGCAGTTCTCCTACCCTTATAGAGCCCATTTCGTCTAAATTATTGGCAGAAGAAATAAAAACATACTTGTAATCTTTTTTGTAATCTTTTGGAATGGTCCTCGTTCAAATGATTGTCTTTTAGGTGTAGGATATATATAGTGGTGGAACAGGTAACTTTATGTGAATTTAACAGCGCAAATACGACAAGGAAGGATAGACAAGGTAGGCAGAATAGAGCGCTGACTAACAACTGACGTTTAAGTAATACAGCTAGCGCCACTGATTTACGAGTGTTATAAGCGCTCCTTGGTGTCTTTACTTAGGATGTCTGCGGATGTGCTCAACGCATTTGGCGAGTGCATGTATCCATAGGTTTATTGTGACAAACCTAAAATTAAAGTAAATAATTTTATTTTATTTTCGCGAAAAACTGGAAATATTGTCTTCAGAAAGTGGGTGGAAACGTTGTCAAAATCTCTATTTTTTAAATCCAATTTCTAACAAATATATATACACTAAGTTGAATACAGTGTGTATTGAGAAAAGAGGCAAAAGCTATAAATAGTAGATAGAAGAGTGGACTATAATATTTGTAATTTATATAGACTGTACACCTTATTTTGTATAAAAATGTTGTAGAAAGTAGATTTATAGTTCTGTAAAAACTTCGCAAAAATATGAACATCGCCAAGTATAAAAACATTCGATACTCTAATTATGTTTTTTAGGTCAGCGTTTTGCACATAATGAATAACTTACAAAATAAAAAATGGATAACACGTTGTATCAAACGCATCTGTTAAAAATTATCTAGGTATGTTGAGATGTTGTGTTCATTCTTTAAAAAATATACTTTAGCAATAGTAGCTAACATTGTGACACGATTACCAACAATAACACATAAAAAGATACGAATTATAAATAACGAAATGTAAGTGAGAGCAAAAGGAAATAAAAATAAATTATACATGTCTCTCTACATGCACCACCTAGCGATATAAGAGGTTTAACCAAATTAAATATAAATAAGAAGGATTCCAATGAAATAAAATATTTGTTTAATAAGCCAATTATAAAGAAAAGCAGGGGAGACTACGAAGCCACAGTTATTGGAATGGACATAAAAAGAGTCACTGTGGGCGTTTATTAATAAAAATATAAAAAAAATATATATATAACTAGGTTTGCTTGAGACCAAAGGAGGCTTCGTGTCTCCTATCCGGTGAATGACGACGACAGAGGCTTGTGGTCTATGATGTTAATTTTGAAAAGAGGAACATTGCATATGAAAAATTATTTAGTGTGTTATGGCTTTCCTATGATGTGTAGTGAAGAATTTACTTGTATTCAGCTATTCTTAGATTTTTTTATGTAAACAGGGGGGTCGGACGAGGAGATAGGGATTTATTAATATTGAATACGAGATGTATTTATTAAGTAAATTAATTACCTGTTGAGTATTTATGTCAATATTTATGGAAGTTGTGATTGAAAGCTCAGGTTATATGCTAAAAAAAGCTGTAGGTGCGTATTAAAATGCTTTGATTTTTTTAGTTTGACTTTTATGGTACTGGGGCGCAGTACAAGCGACATGTGAATTTAAGTTTGAAAATTAATATTTGAAATATGTGTCTTCTATTTATTTATTTGTACTTTGTAAACGTATTTTCACTTGAAGTTTTTCAAGAACAGATTAAAATATTTTGTCCCATTAAGATATTATAAAGCAATGAGGTTGCTCGGTCCGATCAATTTGAATATCACTGTTCTAATTTCTGCTTTCATAAGTCATGTTTTCATTTTACATATCTCGCTTAAGATATTTGACTTATTAATTTGTTCAATCTTTTAGGAGTGGTTTTTATAGTGTATGTTTGTTCTTAGATGTTAAGATATTTGTGGTATTAGTTCATTGCATCTTTGAAGAATGGTCTTTATATTTCTTGTTTTAAAATTGCTATAGTTATCTTATTTACTTTATTAAAAAAGTAATTTGAACGTGTAGTATCAAGTTAATGCACAGGTGGTCCGCCATCTTCACAAAAGCAATAGCAATACGCATTTTCTTTTTTTTTCTTTTGAGTAAAGCTAATAAGAAGCTCGAGGCTAAGGATCTAGTCCGGACATCTCTACCTAAGAATAAAAAAATCTTCCAAGCAAGAATTTTTTTTAACTATCACTAATAGAAAGCAAGGGTCCGGAGCTAGTCCCTCCCCTCCTGATATGAAAATGGGACTTCATTAAGAATGCATATTCATGTAAATCTTACTGGGTGGTTTAGTAGATATGGAACTAGGTTGCCCTCGATGTGGTGGCTCCTGGTAGTGGAGTAAGCCAATAGTTGGTGAGCATTACTAATATCGGAATCATTTCGTAGAGCATGCTGTTGGTCACACGTATGTGTCCTTTTCAAGTCTGGTTTTATTCACCTCTTCATGCCATTTTGATGGCTGTGGTTTTGTCCAAAGCACATCATACAAGACGTTTTCTCGAGTTTCCCCTCTCGTTTTTCGTCGGTTAAGGTTGTTCTAACCCAAAGAAAGCCAGGTTTTATTTTTCCCCGAGTTCTCCGTCTCGCTTCCCAACAGTTACTGATGTGTTTTTTCTCCTTTGTTATCATTTCTGTGAAAGTATGTTAGCTGACAAAATTATGGGTTTATTTTGTGATAGATTAGCCCCGTTCTATTAAATGCATAGGGTGGGAGTCGTTCTCTCAAACTGTGTTCGTTAACTATTTATACCAGATTATTATTAATTATTTTTATCATGTCCACCATGATTTCTTCCTTAGAAATTGAATGCAGTAGTTTTTGTTCTTGAGCAGTATGTAGAGTTAAAATATTAAATAAATTAGCCTATATTCGTAGAGTCGGCAAGTGAAAATGTAATGGTCTATATCATTGCACGGCATGCCACAAAGACATGTACTCTGATTCTTAATATTAAATCGTAGGAAATAAAATAGAAATCTGCCATGATTTCTTAATAATTGAGTTAAGTAATGTGTTGGAGGAACAAATGAGGGAATGCTATATGTTGACAAGATCCATTGAATTCGTGCACTTGATGGTTCCTCCCTCGTCCTATGAACGATCCACGATTACATTTTTTTATGTACTGTTTCGATAGCTTAAGAGGCAAGCAGAGACTATGGTGTCTAGCCGATGATGCCTATTGATCGGCTAAATCATTGCCTGTATTACCACTGTGACCTTTAACAAAAATAAAAAGTAGTGTTGCATTGCGTATTTGATATTTTAAAGTTATTTTAATTTTATTGATGATTACATTCAAATTGACGGGGATATCTATTCTTGTAGGACGGATAAACTGTCTGTGCAAATATTACAGTGTTGGTTTGTTCGTATAAATACTAAGTATTCGTTTGCTTTCACAATAGTTAATACTTCTGTGTCAAAAATGGTAGTATGGTTATTTAGGCTATATTTTCCTATTTTCAGTATCCCTCCATTATATTTTATTATAACAAAAGCTGCACCGAGTGTATTTAAACAAATTGGAGCATCTGTGTAAATGCTGAATGTATATATATTGCTTTGGAAGGTTGCAGGATTTTATAGTCTATATAATCTACAGAGAATCTTCCGCTAGGTTGCACGGCCTATATATCCATGGGATATAGAATATTTTGACCTTGCAAGAACAAGTCTTCAAGTTTACTGACTTTTCGCTCTTGAAATATATTAAACATAAAATTTTATATCTCCAAAGTTAGCGTTATCGGGCGAATATTACATAAAAATAATGAATTGATATTTGAGGTAGTTCGATATGCTTAGCAGATCTTTAATAATGGAAGTCTTTGAACAGGTATTGCTTCGCATTTTAGATTGCTGCTGTATTCTTTTTTCCACCATACGGGTAACTCGTGTACTATCTACCCTTAAATGGATTGTAGGTACATTTTGCTAAGTTCTCCCCACACAGTCCCCATTGCACAGAGGTAAATAAACGTGTTTAAGTACATTTCTACGCAGCTAATTTACATGCGGAAGAACAGATAAGTGTGTATAAAAATGACGCCAAATATTTTTAATTACTGTTTGAACTTCAATTCGTGGTTGTTAAATTGAATTTGACGAATATGCTTTGTATATATAGTTCCTTGAGCAACAATTAAACAGGGACCTATAGTTACAGGATACTTTTCTCTTTTTAGCCCATTGTGTGATATAGTTTAAGATATTCTCTCGGTGTGTTTTCATTTCCAGTCGCAAAAGTTCATCTTCAACCAGCACCACATCGTCTGCAAATGCCTGGATATGAGTAGGAATAGGAAAGGTGGTATTTAATAAATCATATACCGTAAAATTCCGAGAAAGCGCCCCCACCCGTGCAAGAGCCCCCCCCCCCCCCCCAACTTCAGAGCTAATTTCACATTTCTGCGCCGTTCCGGGAAAGCGCCCCCTCCTTGCTCCGCACCCGTATCACGCGCCGCGCTGACCGCGCCCAGGCAACACTGGCCTGCGAAGTTCAGTCGCCAAGAATTCAATCCAATCCAATCCTACTTTGCAGCCCGATCAGCCCGGTCACTACGCGCCATTGTCGCTTTGTTTTGGGGGTGTCAGGTAGGCTATGCATTCTTACACAGTGCAAAGAAAATCGAGGTCGTCCAATGGCATTGTGAAAACGGGAAAGACGTACACCAGACGGTCTCGACACATCTAGCTCGACCGGATACGGGAATGGGACAAGAATTTTGACAATTTGCTACAGTCAAACTACGGGAAAGCCAAAGTTCGACGAAAGCTAAGTAACGGCGCGCCGGTGTTCAGTGAATACGTGGACGACGCGCTCTTTTAATACCTGGAGCGTGAAAGAAGTGCAGAATGAGCCATTAGCAACCAGCTTCTTTCTGAAGAGGCTGTCAAAATAGCCAACGGCATGCAGTTGAGAAACATCGCGGAATGCTGCAAACTTTTTCTTGCGGCTGACTCTGAGGAGTCTTGGTGGTTTTGAAAGTGATTTACATAGCAGTGACAAATCTTTGGCCTAATAAAGTCTATGTTCTCAGAGATAAATAAAATATTAAATCTGCGTGAACTGCGCTTTTTTTTGTTTTCTGGCGGAAAAATTTTGTCGCTGCCATCTTGAATTTTGGTGCCGTTCCGGGATAGCGCCCCCCCCCCCCCACACACACACACACACTTTGCGGGTAATTTTGACTTGCTTGCGAGGGGGGCGCTTGCTCGGAATTTTGCGGTATTATAATATTCTATAAGAATGGACTTACGGAAGAGCCCTGTGGACATCCTAAAGTTCCTTTATTTTTTATCAAATTGAGTTCTAGATAATAATATATAGTTATATCTTTAAGAAATAAACCAAGTAGAGAGTGTAAATTACGTGGCCAGTTATGTTTCTTTAAAAATTCTAGCATTAATGGGTAACACACAAAGTCAAACGCTCCTTGGAAATGTCATGAAATTATTATATATATTTTGTGATAGAGTTCAAGTTTATGAAGATACTGAGTTAAGTGATAAATTGCTCTGATGGAAGATTTTTTGTGGGTGAACCCATTCTCATTTCGGTGTAAAAGTGATGATTTTTATAGAAGTAATCTAATCTATTTATATTGTAAGCGCTTTAGCATTTTACCAATATCGAATTTAAACAGATTGGTAGATAGAAGGTTGGAAAATTATTGGGGAGGTCTGGTATGTTTGATAGGATTACTCTTCCTACTTTCCATGCTTTGGGAAAATAGTTCACTTGCGAACAGGAATTAAATATATTTATATAGAATGTGAATAATAGGTTCATGTCTGTTTAATTATTGGATAGGTTTGTTTATCGACCCCAGGGGTGGTTTTGCTATGCACGTTATTCATTATCGTACTTATTTATTTTATTTATTATTATTATTATTCCGTGCCTCAGAACGACTAAGTCAGTCTTGGTATGAGGCACATGCGTTCAGTGAACAAAACACATGCGGGAATGCTACATGACTATGAATCATAGAGTGAAATTTCAAGATCACGTTTAAAAGAGATGTCATCTGTAAAAGCGTCTAAAGCAGATTTCGATGAATTGTCATTAAAACAGAGCTGCATAAGGGTGGTCGGACTGAGCTTCTCCTGTGAATCAGGATAAAACAAGCATGCATGTCGGCTGAAACGTACCGGAACATGAAAATTAAAAGAACATACCAAGCTTCTATCTATCTGGCCATGAATTATATTGTGCATCAGTAGTAAATCTCTCGCAGTTCTTCGACTTGATAACTTTTGTAAGCCGAGATTCCCGAGTATGTAGGCATAGTCGTAGTAGCACCTACGTTGAAAGTATCGGTCGTAAACAATTCTAATAAACCTCTTCTGACTATTTACAATCTGTAAAGCATCCGTCATTGTAATAGAATTCCACACAACACTTGCAAACTCAAGCCGCGAACGAATAAGTCTAGAAAATAATCTAATAATACATATTGGGTTTGAAAACTTTCGGGTTAGTCGAGAGATCATGCCCAGCAACCTTATAGTTGAACCCACAATCTGAGAGACATGATGAGAAAAAGAGAGATGACTGTCGAAATAAACACCGAGGTGACGAACCACTGACACACGTAATATAACAATGGAATAAAAAAATAGTCGTTAGAAATCGCCTCCCGTCTTCTACACGTTGATAACACTTTCGTTTTATCGGGATTGATCAACAAAAAGTTTGACGAACACCATTCCTTCACTCGTGACACATCGTCCTGGAGAAGTTTACAGTCAGCGACTGATCGTACATTCAAAGATAACTTCAGATCATCTGCAAATAGCAACATATGCGAGTTCTTTACGCACAATACAACATCATTAATGAATATAAGAAACAAAAGTTGCCCCAGGTTAGCCCCCTGTGGGACACCGGACGAAGGAATAAACGTGTCAGAAAAACTGTCACCAATTCGCACACTGCTTTTACGATCAGTAAGATAAGACGAAACCACTCGGTAAGTACGGGAGAAACACCATACAGAGAGAGCTTATGCAAAAGTAATTTATGCTTTACTCTGTCAAAAGCTTTGGACATGTCGAAGTAGACGGCATCAACTTGACTGCGAGTGAGAACAAAAGGAACAGAATATTGAAGGAACGAACAGAGTTTCGTTCCCACCGAAC
The DNA here is from genome assembly GCA_037355805.1 of Ixodes ricinus. Taxonomy (NCBI): domain Eukaryota; kingdom Metazoa; phylum Arthropoda; class Arachnida; order Ixodida; family Ixodidae; genus Ixodes; species Ixodes ricinus. The sequence continues at coordinate 172,511 of JAZHYW010004992.1, forward strand.
GACCCTTCGAGAAACCATGCTGCAGAGCGGTTAGCTTATGCCGGAAGTAGTAAGACAGTCGGGCATGAATAACTATCTCAAAAACTTTAGAAAAGACACATAGTAAAGAAACCGGTCTGTAGTTGTTTACCTATGAAGCGTCACCGCTTTTGTGGACTGGTACGACAATCGAACTTTTCCACAGGGACGGGAATATACACAGTCGCAAAGAAAGGTTAAAAATGTGCTCCAACACAGGCGCAAATAACTGTCCGCAGCCCTTAACAATAAAGCTCGGTATCTGGTCAACGCCCACTGAAAACTTTGGCTTCAGTTTTTTTATCGCTTCCAAGATTTCAACCGTATCCACGCGAGTGATATTCAAAGCGTCATCGCAAACAATATTTTCAAACGAGGTAGCACCAACGAATATATCTGAAGAGTAGCACTCTCGGAAGTGATTTGCGAAACCATTAGCTACATCTTGCGGAGAAGACACGTATATTCCAGACCCACTCCGTAGAAAATTGCCGTTAGTTGTGTCCTTTGTGTGTTGTTTGACAAATCGCCAGAACTCCTGCGGCTTGCGGAACAAGCTATTTTCTACTCGGACCTGGTGAGCGCGTTTGTCGTGCGCAAACAGTTTTTTAACGAGCGCTCTATAGATCTTCAACTTGACATCCCACAACTCCACGCCACTTTGACTAATATAGTTTATGACAATGCGCTTTTTTCTCCATATAATACCGCAATTCCTTGGAAAACCAAGCGGGATACTTGGGAGGCCTTATGACACGCTTCGGTACAAACCATTTCGCCCTTTCGCACTATAGCTGTAAAATTTTCGACAGCGGTATCAATACATTTTTCGTTTAGAATTGTCGACCAGTTACATCCCTGAAAAAAATTACATAAGCCTAGGTAATCGCCAATCGAGTACGAGTAGCTATAGGAACTTTGACAGGCACGCGGTCTTCAGGAAAAAGAAAATGACACACTAAAAGGTGGGTGAAAAACATCAGGGTTAACAAGAGTATCACTTACTAAACTCAAATTGTCAATAGGATAATTTGAAAAGAATAGATCTAGAACATTTCCGGCAACATTTTCTAGCATTAAGCCCATTAAAACTAGCGAAGTAAATCAAACAAAATATTGTTTTGATATTTTCGGAATTACCTGAAACTAATTTGTCCAGATTTCCAATCTACACCGGGGAGGTCAAAATCCCCGTACAGGTGAACGCGAAACTTCGAAAACTCAATCTGCTTTTCAAGTCTTTCAAAATGATCGACGAAAGCAGTTGCATCCGATTTCTAGGTAACTAGAAGAATAGTCATCTTCATTAGTTGTAGGTTCATTTACATGTATCCGGATATTAATGAAAAATTCAAAAACCCGTGTATTCGTCATTTTGATGAAAACGATTGCTAAATATATATTCTATTAATGCATGCAGCTATGTGGTACTCGTCCCATTCCTTTGAACTATCGGATGCATCATAAGGGGTGTTTTAAATTTGTTGAGAGGGATTTTCTATGGAAAACAGAAAAGTGAAGTATTGGTGTTTTCATAACAAAGCTTCCGGCATGATGTATTTTGTTTACCATGATTATCTTTTTTTATATATCTTATGAAGTCATAATAATTACGCTGATAAAGTGGTTTTAATTCTATATTACAGCATTTTTTCATAACATCTACGTAATGCATTAACTTTACTTCTACTTTCTTTAAGTTCGGATGTTCACCGTGGTGTTGTGTGACTGCTTTATTTTACATTTCTCTCACACTTTTTTATTCATTTGGGAAGTTTGTGATTAAGTGTATCCAAGAGTTTTTCTACCAATCCCGGCGTTGGTTCAGAGAAAGAAGTGGATATTAAACAAAAGCCATTTCTTATATGTTAAAATGTTTAATTAAACTATTTATTGTTAGTTTTCTACGTAGAGGTGTTACTTCCATAAATAAAAATATATTAATGATCACTGCGAGATTCTTGGTTTAGAATTTCCCAGTGGGAGATTTTATTTATTAAATAGCCAGAAACTATCGTAAAATCTATCCAACTTTCTCTATTTTTAGTTTTAAAAGTTGGCGGGGTATGCTTATTATTGACGATAAAAAGGTTATGTATTATTAGAAATTCAGTTATAATGTCTCCTTTGTTATCTGTGACTTGTCATCCATATGGCTCATGTTTTGTGTTAAGGTACCCGTATTATTATGTTTCTGTTTGTAAATGAACAAAGAAATTTATCTAGATTATCCAAAGTATGTTCAAATGCAGAGGTTAGAGGTATAGAAATATGGATTAGGACTATTTCGATTCTACTATATGAACATTGCATTGTTACTATATCAGTTTGTTACAACAAAGGAAAAGTAGAAACGTTATTACCAGTGGAAATAATTGCGCATTTAGGATTAATTTGTGATGCTATATAGTAAAGGTATTCCTTTGATTTTATTGTTTATTACGTGCGGCCTCGGATCAAAATAAATCCGGGCTTAGCTTTACTTATAACTACTTGTAGGTGTGCTGTTGCTGCTCTTGATTGTCACAAATTAACCTGATTTTGTTACGTTCTATTGGGATTGCTTTGAATTTAGATTGTATAGTAGTGTTTGTCCATACCGAAACATTTAGCGTTGTATACACTATGTGCCCTCCTCAAGACAGTAAAGGTAGAAACAAATCAATATACAAACATGACCCTAACCGTGTTAAGTTCTGTATTTACATATTTACATAAGAACTTGAATATCGAATCTATATACATCCTTCTACATAGTGTCTGTTTAGCCACATTTTTTCTCACTGGTGAGAGTAAACTGTCCGCAACCGGAACCCCTGCTCGTGGAACAGAATGATTCAACAAACTGCGCTGTCGAAAGCGTGCCGCGTGTCCTCCCTACGCGCGACACACGCCCGGCACTTTCGGTCGGCTACGGCGGTAATCCCGTAGTCGCCCGTTGCGTGCGTCCCCGTACACAGCCCACAGAACTCGATCTGCGACGGGGAGAACCGTTGTGCGTGTCCATACACGCAGCGTCGGGGGCATTTCTGTACGTAGAAATTTTCATGTACTGGACACGAGGTCCAACCCAGGTTAAGTAGGGTTGTGTCTTTCATTTTCTCATATCCCGAAGGAGTGACATCAAATATGTATGTATCATTGCCCGATTTTTCTTTGCAATATGTTTAAAGGCTGAACTCGTCCGCTTCAATCTGTGCAACAGGGTTTTGCTGACGTAGGGTCAACAAAGCATCCGCTGGCAGAATCTCGGGGTCTGCTCCCGACAGTCTCAACTGCGGCTTCCTCATCATAGGTTTACGGTATACGAAGGTAATCTTTTTGTGTTGGGATGTGCCTCCATGGCATCAGCAAGTTTCTGCAAACCTTCTACTGAATCTGACTGAATCGCCAGTCCTTCCGTATGTCACGCAAAGACACTACGCCCAGCCCCCAGGGACTAAGGTTCAAATTATATTTTAGCATCTGTTTGATCTCAGTTGTGGAATTGGCAGAAGCAGAAGTTGAAAAATGAGGTCAAACAAAATGGAAGCCACGAAGAAATAAGGGTAGAAACTGAGCAAAAGGGGAGACGAGAGCGCGAAACGCCAAAGATCCGAGCTCTGACTGGTATGTTTAGTGGGTAGACCCAAAGCTTTATGCCTTCGTCTAGTCACACTCTTCGAACACGTTGGAGCACCTGACACTTGCATCCGGCTTTCAGCGTTCGCGCAGGGACGCCAGAGCTCAGCTCTCTTCCGTCCCCGCGCGCTTTTATCTCCTCCTCCTTCCTCACTTTCAACCACCATAAAAGTTCAAATTTTGAACGCTTAACACAATTTACATAATCTTTTATTTTGTTATGGTTTGCATGACAATTATTACTTTGCTATTCAGACATGAAAAGACAGTTATTACTTTGCGTATTTGCAAAGTGTCCTCGAGTTGGGGCTTTCAATCAGGAGAAGCGTGTATTTGTGGACGCCAAATCTCTATTCTGGCGTCTGGTAGGTGTAGTTTGCTGCTGTTCATAAATCTGGTGGGGATTAGGCTCCAATGCGTATATTGTGAGCCTGCGACCAAAACACGTGTTTTTGTATTCATATGTTTGTCTACCGATACGACAAACATGGCGTATGGTGTCGCAAAAAAAAAAAAGACATAATATGCATAATTGCATATAAACACTTGCTGGTGAATGTTTGGTGCAAGAAAGCTAGCTTATTTTATGCAGGAATATAAAAGTTGCGAAAAATATGCACTTGACTGGTCTCCGAGCACTCTTTATTCATTTTCTGTTTGGGGGCGCGACTGCCCATACAGAGTTTTCGCCAGAGGGTATTTGTTTTTGTCTTTTGTGAAACGGACTCCGCTTCATACTTCATAAGCTTGATATCCTGATCAATAAGAGATATCATGTTCTAAATCTCAATATCATACCCGTCTAGTGTAGCTGTTTACCTAAGGCGCTCCTCGCTGGGATTTAATGCGAACACTAACAGTCTTCAAGGTAGGTAGTTCATGACCGAAAACCATTTAGTCATATCATCAGAGCCACCGAGTAAAGAACTATCTTGTAGCATTCAACAAACTAAGGAAAGCCTAGGAATCGAACTTATACCTACGCGGATCGATACTTAATTACAAATCCATGTTTGTAGAAGGAAAGGTCGCACAGACTATACATACAAATGCTCCGTAGGTCAGACAATGTAACAACTGAGTTTTCAATTGAGAGAGATACCCAAATGTCCGAATACAATTTATACATTTGAAAATAAAATAGAAGTAAAAATTCTGGCACATTAAATGATCTTTTTTTTGCCGCTTTGCAATGATAAAAATGTTACCTTCTAACTGAATAAGTACATATTGTCACGAATGACAAGTGATGAAGCGGTGAATAACTGGAGTAAATCTCAACGTTTAATCGGGCGAAATTGTGCCCAGAAATAACGAAAGAAACAAAGACAACAGTAGAGCGTCGCGGGCGTCGAAGTCGGCGAAACAGCAGAGTCGAACGCTGGGGCGAAACTGACTGCGGCGTGCCACGCGGAGCCCCTTATGTACAGATGCCACGGAAAAAGAGTAGCACAAGTGACCGATGACCGGAGCGGCAAAATCGCGACACGCGGCGCTATTGTTCCCGAGCGCGGCGATAGCGAGAGTGCCAGTCACGTTGCATGTCTCAAAGCGGGGGTGACCGGCAGAAAATTGAAGGATAAGATAGCTTTTAAAATGTGGGCTTAGGATGGGCTGCTTTCTGCCGGCCACCCCCGTGTTGAGACATGGAACGTGACTGGCACTCTCGCTATCGGCGCGCTCGGGAGCAATAGCGCCGCGTGTCGTGATTTTGCCACTCCGGTCGTCGTTCACTTGTGCTACTCTTTTTCCGTTGCGGCTGTACTGGCGGAGATTTATAAAGAAGACTTTCCTTTCCGCGGGCTGATTCGGGGCGTGAACCGCGACCACTCGAATTATGTCGTTCTGGTATAGCATATCTATAGCACACACCCTGCCGCTTTGGTCAGTCTCCCAATCTGGAAGAACTGCTATGCCTTTGTGCTTGCGGACAAGGACTGCCGTGCCGGCACTGCTAGAAATGGCACAAGAATGACGAAAAACATAAGTGTTTTCAAAAAATTTTGACGCTTCTTCGACGTGTCCGGAAGTTAGCTTCGTTTCCTGGAGCAGTGCTACGTCAATTCGTTTGCTCAAGAGCGTATTTAGCAGCCACTGCTTCCTTTTTCGAACAATCAAGCTCACACAATTTAATGTGAGAATATTGAGTCGCGGAATCGTTGAAAGGTTTTAGGCTTACCGCCAGCAAACGATACTCGCGACAGGGTAACAAAAGAAAATGTGGTCAGCGGAGATCCGTAAGGGACACCTACTGCGAGTCCTTTGGCCGGCGAGGCTCTGGAATACGGGGCTTTGGGTCGAACCGGTACCTCCGCTGGCTGGGGGCCTTCCACTTGAGGCGGTGGTCGGGCATCCCTTGGTTGTCCTCATCCGCGCTTGCATCTTCGACGCCTTCTGGACGGTCCTCAGGGGGGTCGAGCTTTTCCGCCGGTGTTACCTCCATGGGATAGTTGGCCTCGTCGTGTCCGGTCGTCTGTCGCTTTTGGCTGGGGGAGTGTCCTCCGGAAGCACGATGCCGTCATCACCGGCCGTGCTTTGTTGCCTCTTGGCCGTTGCAGCTTGCACGGGCTCGGCTTGCGATGACGCAGCGAAAGAGGGGGCGGTGTTCGCAGGGCCTGCAGCATCCAAGACGGACGGCGACGGGTTGTTGATAGCGCTGACCGGAGCGGCGCCCCCGCCGCAACCTCGGCCTCCTCCTCGTCCATCAGGTGCTCGGTCAGCTCATCGGTAGCTCCGTTATCTGTGACCGTGGCGTACGTCTTAATACAATCTTCTTTTTCGTGTCCAAATCGGCGGCAAAGTTCGCACCGCGGCACCTTGCACTGTCGTCGAACGTGTCCCGTCTTTCGGCAGCGCAGGCACATGGGGGCGCGCCCTGGGGCGATTACGAGGGCAGTACCGTGCACAAGGCGCAGTTGATGCGGGACCTTCTCTAAAGTGACGCCCTCCTTGAGCGTCAGCCGCACCGCTCTTGTGGTGGACTCCACGCCTTGGAAACCGTCCTCGTGCCAGGCTTCTCGGGTGATGCCTTCGACTCTCCCGTAAGGCTCGAGAGCCCTCCGGATGGCATCGTCAGGAACGTCGCACGGCACCCAATGAAGTTTCAGCCGCACCTCGGCCTTGTTGGGGTCGAGCACGAGACACCGCTTCCCCTTCACCAAAAGTTCCTTGGCTTCCAGAATCTTCTGTTTGGCTGCCAGCGAGTGGAAGGTAGCCATCCACACGTGATTCATTTGGAATGAACCACAAGCTTTCAGGTCTTTTAAGACCCCAGCATTTTCGAGCCCTGATTTAAAGTCGCCTATTTTGTATGGCCGCCCGGAAATGTCGCAGTGCAAAAAAACGGTTGTATGAACCACAGTACCTGTCGGCAGAGGAGGCAGAAGAATACGATAGTCCTGGGGAACATCCGTAGCAGCAATACCACGGCCCGAAAGGGCCGCTGTCACAGCTCCATCGGAGCCAGCCATTCGTGCGTCCGAACTCAACGAGCACCGGAAACAGAACCACTAGAGCTATGAAGGCAGTCATTCAACGCACTCTAAACGGTTGTTTATATCTTTACCATAGGACGCGATTTGAATATAGGTGTAGTGGAAAAGCGTCGGCGGCGCCCCATCAGCCGTGTGAAGCCAGAAGTGTAGACGGTCGAGAGTGGCGCTGTTGTCGAATTCCGGAGGACATGGCTACTGTAACATGGCATATTGCGTCACGTACGTTCTCGGATGGTTCTTGTGGTGTCTATGGCAGTTTTTGCGATTTGTTTCCTTGAATTTTAAGTGCTTGGCGTTGTTATTATTCATAGGTTCGAGGCTTGTCACTAAGCAATGAAAACGAAGAGAAAGAAGACGGATGCGCACCGCAACGCGCCAGCATGCATGACTAGGTACCTCGCTTTTTACTACATTGCCCAAGTAAGCTCTAAACGTTAATTTATAGACGTTGCGACACCCATAAAGCATACGTAGGCCACACTAATGTACCACTAATATCGAAAACTGCCACGTTTGGCGCGAAATTCGCTGGCAGAAGTGCTCCGGAATCAAACACCAGCGCTACCTGGTAGGTTCTACACGAAGCGCCTCACCCGGAGGCCGGCAATTTTTTCACTACTCCTATTCTAGTTCACTGTAGCGCTGTCACAGCTACCGGTGCGCGCGCGTTTCCATGCACGAGGGCTCATTCCGCTCTCATGAGACTGAGCACGGCCGCTGGCACACCACTCTCCCGCGCTCGGGAGAGGGTGATGTAGCGGCTGTGCTCAGCCTCACGAGAGCGGAATAAGCCCTCGTGCATGGAACGCGCGCGCACCGGCCAGCTGTGACAGCGCTGTAAAGCGCGTCCTTATGGTAAAGATATAAACAACCGTTTAGAGTACCGTTGGTTGAGACTAGCTGAGACGCCAGAAAGTCTGGTCGGTACCATTTTGAGTGTTTGTGCTGTGGCGCGTGCTTTGCTCGCCTTCCTAAGTGACACAAACGCACGTGCTGGGCTGCAGAGATCGTGCGCAGGGCTGTGAAAGTGTCAACAAATTTAGAATCGCCTCAAGAGTGGGCTGGCGTATCTAGAGTGTGCCGGCCACCTGACGAACGCGCATAACTCCGCACCGTTTGATGCTATTCGCATTAACGTAGATAATCATTCCCAAAGGATGGGGTTCTGCTGATTTTTTTTTTAAATCTGGGATTGTATGTGGTATGTTTGTGGCCCTCGTTTAATTTAATTTAATTTAATTTTATTTTATTTTATTTTATCCTTGGATTGTATGGGATTGTATGGGGTTTCAAGATGAGAAGAAAAGAAGAAGCAGATAGTTAAGTTTCAAGAAGAGGAAGAAGCTTTAAATCCATAGTTGGTAGTCAACGTTACCAAAAACACTCATTTGGGAAACTCACCCTTGAAACCTGGACCGCTGGCGTCCACCGAGACCCAGCTAAATACGATAGCAGCGCCACCGTTTAGCAACGAGTTGAAATATGAAAGTTTCTTTATATGGCTACTGCTTGAGTCATTGAATGTTCCCAGAATACCAAAACTCCCAAGCTCAAGGTGCCAAGAGGGCAGCTCAATTTTTTTCTTTACTTTGGTCATCATGAGTTTTTAGAAAGCATGTTTTTGAGTAAAAACAAGCGGAAAAAGTTTTTTGTAGAAACTTTTATTGGACATTAGTACAAAAATGAAAGGCGCGTGATGTTTTCTAAAAATTTTAGTTTACAAGATTTTGTGGCACAATTAATCTTGTTTTTATACAACCATGTCTCACCGGTGATTTCAAGAAGTGCGTCCCGACCTGGACGCGTCCTAACTTCCGTAGTTATTCGCGGCGCGTCCGCTTGGGAAACGGGGGGTGCCATCCTATCCATCGTATGTGTTTTGGCGCCAAAATGGCCGATTAAAGCGAAAATAAAAAATCAGCAGAACCCATCCTTTGGGAATGATTATCTACGTTAATGCGAATAGCATCAAACGGTGCGGAGTTATGCGCGTTAGTTAGGTGGCCGGCACACTCTAGATACGCCAGCCCACTCTTGAGGCGATTCTAAATTTGTTGACACTTTCACAGCCCTGCGCACGATCTCCGCAGCCCAGCACGTGCGTTTGTGTCACTTAGAAGGCGAGCAAAGCACGCGCCATACGCACAAACACTCAAAAATGGTACCGACCAGACTTTCTGGCGTCTCAGCTAGTCTCAACCAACGGTACTTCTAAACGGTTGTTTATATCTTTACCATAGGAGCGCTTAAGCGCTGTCACAGCTACCGGTGCGCGCGCGTCCATGCACGAGGGCTCATTCCGCTCTCGTGAGGCTGAGCACGGCCGCTACATCACCCTCTCCCGAGCGCGGGAGAGGGTGAGCTAGCGGCCGTGCTCAGCCTCACGAGAGCGGAATGAGCCCTCGTGCATGGAACGCGCGCGCACCGGTAGCTGTGACAGCGCTGTAAAGCGCGTCCTATGGTAAAGATATAAACAACCGTTTAGAGTGCGTTGAATGACTGCCTTCATAGCTCTGTGGTTAGCGCGTCTGCCTGCTGATCAAAGGGTCAACGGTTCGAATCCCAGCCGGCGCCGGTCTTTTAATGCGAATAGCATTCTTTGGATACTTCACGCACTTTTCGTCTACCTATGTATCTATCTGGCTATCTAACCTCTTACGCCGCGGGTCGATAAATAAATAAAAAAGACCGGCGCCGGCTGGGATGCGAACCGTTGACCCTTTGATCAGCAGGCAGACGCGCTAACCACAGAGCTATGAAGGCAGTCATTCAACGCACTCTAAACGGTTGTTTATATCTTTCACCATAGGACGCGCTTTACAGCGCTGTCACAGCTACCGGTGCGCGCGCGTTCCATGCACCCTCTCCCGCGCTCGGGAGAGGGTGATGTAGCGGCCGTGCTCAGCCTCACGAGAGCGGAATGAGCCCTCGTGCATGGAACGCGTGCGCACTGGTAGCTGTGACAGCGCTGTAAAGCGCGTCCTATGGTAAAGATATAAACAACCGTTTAGAGTACCGTTGGTTGAGACTAGCTGAGACGCCAGAAAGTCTGGTCGGTACCATTTTGAGTGTTTGTGCGTATGGCGCGTGCTTTGCTCGCCTTCCTAGTGACACAAACGCACGTGCTGGGCTGCGGAGATCGTGCGCAGGGCTGTGAGAAGTGTCAACAAATTTAGAATCGCCTCAAGAGTGGGCTGGCGTATCTAGAGTGTGCCGGCCACCTGACGAACGCGCATAACTCCGCACCGTTTGATGCTATTCGCATTAACGTAGATAATCATTCCCAAAGGATGGGTTCTGCTGATTTTTTATTTATTTATCGACCCGCGGCGTAAGAGGTTAGATAGCCAGATAGATAGATAGATACATAGACGAAAAGTGCGTGAAGTATCCAAAGAATGCTATTCGCATTAACAGTAACAGTAGGCGCTATCGAATGCGATACTCCCGAACCAACAGAATCAGCCGTGCAGTTCCCCAAGTGGCCGCTACGGGAGAAATGGTGACGTTGCAATCGCCATTAGCTCGGTTCTTGAGTACGGATCGGTGCCATTTTTTCAGAGCAGGCTCTATGGCAGTCCCTTGACTGAGTTGTTCTAGTAACGTTGTTGGTAGTTCAGCAATATCTCTATATCTGTCTCTTCTATTTCTGTTTTTTAATGCGAATAGCATTCTTTGGCTACTTCACGCACTTTTCGTCTATGTATCTATCTGGCTATCTAACCTCTTAGGCCGCGGGTCGATAAATAAATAAAAAAGACCGGCGCCGGCTGGGATTCGAACCGTTGACCCTTTGATCAGCAGGCAGACGCGCTAACCACAGAGCTATGAAGGCAGTCATTCAACGCACTTCTAAAACGGTTGTTTATATCTTACATAGACGCTTTACAAGCGTCACAGCTACCGGTGCGCGCGTACTCATGCACGAGGGTCTCATTCCGCCTGCGTGAGGCTGAGCACGGCCGCTAGCTCACCCTCTCCCGCGCTCGGGAGAGGGTGATGTAGCGGCCGTGCTCAGCCTCACGAGAGCGGAATGAGCCCTCGTGCATGGAACGCGCGCGCACCGGTAGCTGTGACAGCGCTGTAAAGCGCGTCCTATGGTAAAGATATAAACAACCGTTTAGAGTACCGTTGGTTGAGACTAGCTGAGACGCCAGAAAGTCTGGTCGGTACCATTTTGAGTGTTTAGTGCGTATGGCGCGTGCTTTGCTCGCCTTCCTAAGTGACACAAACGCACGTGCTGGGCTGCGGAGATCGTGCGCACGGCTGTGAAAGTGTCAGCAAATTTAGAATCGCCTCAAGAGTGGGCTGGCGTATCTAGAGTGTGCCGGCCACCTGACGAACGCGCATAACTCCGCACCGTTTGATGCTATTCGCATTAACGTAGATAATCATTCCCAAAGGATGGGTTCTGCTGATTTTTTTTTTACGTTCTTTCGTCTCCGAAGTTTAAGCTGGCCCTATCCTAGCAATCCCGAGATGGTCCGAGATATTCTTGTTCGTGTTGTTATGATGCTGTCGCAGTTGATCTTTGAGACATCTGCCAGTTTTTCCGACCAGAGCTTCCTATATTCAAAAGGGCTGTAATCTGGATGATCGTCGTAGAACAGCAGTACGAGGCTAGGTCTGCAACGCGTAAGTAATTCTAGTTCTTTGTGTATATTGGCAGTATTAGAGCCTTACTATATTGTTTCATGTCAGAAAGGTATAGGCAGGCACATTTATTGTGAATCCAATCATACAGGAGCTAGGGAACGCGATTCTCACACCGCGGTACTATTATCGCTGAAAGTTGCGAATAAGCTTACACAAGAGACTCTGGTCCGACATACATCTAGGGTGTTGCAGGAGATCGGCTCGATGCTGGCAAGGACGAGAACCACAAAAACGTGATCTCACGATTAGTGGCTGTAGCAGCTTGTTACGTCACAGGTTTCGTCGAGTGACGAAAGAAAAGTGTGTATAAAGATTTTAGCTTGTTTGAATTCATTTCTCATTAAAATCTTAATTATTTTGGTTAGATAATTTATCAGCGTAGTTGAAGGTACGTATACTTGCGCGAGGCTTGAAGACCAACGATCGCTATTTTTAGGCTGCAGAGGCCCTTTAATCTTATATATTCTTAAGGTCCTAACACAATTACCTCCTTCGCATTGCATGAAATAAAAAATTAGGTCGGTTCTCCAAGTCTTATGCAAGCAGTTTGCTTACGGCACTCAAACCGGCACAAGCGCTGTTTAAATTTGAATGAACGACGGTAGCGCTGTAGGACGGGAGCTCGGGACTCGCACTTGGCCTCCGCGCGCTACGAATCGACTCACTCGAAAGCATCGCCACCGAGGGATTCCAACCAGCCCTTGCCGGAACCGAGGTGAGACCGGGGACCGGTCGCGACACCGAAGGTAATTTAGATCCGATCTGTCTTAATCAGAATGGGAGGGTAGCCCCAAGGCTTTTTCGGGGGCCAAGGCGTGGGCGAAGAACTCGCGCCAGAGCCAATGTTCTGCGCCGATCTGAAGACGGGAGACGCGTCGCTTCGAATCTTCCACGTACGTACAAGATCGCGGAACGACTCGTCTTCCATGAGCACGTCTGTAACGTCATTAATCATTTAGTAATGCAGGAAGTGTCGCGTGTTTATGTTTTTGTTTTCGTAATTTGTAAAAATAAAAATTTAGAATTGTCTCGTGGGTATGTTTAGGGAACAAAAAGCTAGACACCCTCATTGAGTGTCTAGTGTTTCCGCAATAATATATTTCGCCAGTGGAGAACAACCAAGGAGCAACTGCTAGCCCAGGGTCTTTAAAGTGCACCACTTAGTAGAGATACAGGACCGCACACCGGTATCGTGTTCATTCAGATCAAAACAGGCAGGAGTGAAAATTGAACCCACGATTTCTGAGTTTTGTTGTGCGAGGTTTCATTCCACGAGCTCCGAACCGCGGTGGTTTAAGAGAAGGTCTAGAAAAATTTACCGAGTCCCTCTACGGGCCAGCATGGAGGATCGGAGGCCGAGAGTGCTAGCGCACACCAGCTCTGAGTACGTGGATCGAAACCTCCAGCTGCAGAACCCAGGGATCCTGGGTTCAATCCCCACCACTGCCCGTTTTGATCTGGATGAGCATTGCAGCGGCGTGGGGTCGTGTATCACTACTGCGTGTGTGCGCGTTAAAGACCCAAGGCTAGCGGTTGTCCTGCGCTCGATAAATATCTCATGTACAGCTGAGACAACAGACGCCCACTGAGGCAGACTACCTTTCGGCTGTATAAATAAACACACAAACAATTATTGTACTTGTAGAAACTAAGGGAGAGCAGAAGACGAGAGATTAGAAACTAAGGGAGACCAGGTCGACGTCGGCGCACAGATTGTACCCAAATACTGCGTCAGCATCCGGCTGAGGCTCGTGTTCTCACTGCTTGAACACGACTCTCAACCGCAGCCTGTCGCAGCCCTCGCGTTCAATTTGTGCCCCCCCCCCCACCAAAACAAAAAACAAAAAACCCCGCTTCGTTTGCATTTTTTAGGTGACGCGGAAACATCAGGAAAACGGCTTTGTTATCATTCATTGGATGCTTTCAGTAGATTGCAGTAATTGGCCTAAAGTTCTTCTCGGAGGTGATGTAAAACAAGCGGGTTCTTTTATGCAGGGCCTAACGTTCCATCGGCGACGTGAACGACCAAAAGCGTCGCTGTGATCGGCCTTTCACGATTGGTCAAACGCTGGCTATGACGTCAGGAGTAGGATTAGTTCTGCTCTCGTCGACGGGAATAAGAGCAAATTCCGACTCTGAACTCTGACGGCGTGGATTTAGGAGATTGATGACTAGGCTTCCACCGTGCTTTTTACGCACCATCGAACTTGTCGCTCGCTCGTAATAATCCTGGTCGTAACGTCAGGGATAGGAACCGTAGCAGGGCGCCACCGAAACGTGTCGTCGCAAATAAACACGATGCACGAAGGACTGAATGCGTTTCAGTATCGCTCTGGTATGTCGGGGCAGCAGGACTTGACACGTCCCAAACAAAATTCGCAAAGTAAGGAAGCGCCACTGCTGAAAATCGACATGGATGACGAAGCCTCCGTCTACGTCTGCACGAGCGCATACGTGGATACTTGGAATGCAAATTATCATGCATACAATAGACCCTTTCCGAAAGTCACTCAACCTACCCTCTGAAGAGCCAAACTCGAAGTTCTGATGGCGGCACGACTCAGCATCTCCACACAAAAAAAAGCAAACATCTCCGAAAGCATAAACCAGAAAAGAGAGAATATAATTGTCTTTTTATGTCACCTTCGATTCGCGAAATCAAGGGTGCTTTATTTAGCCGAGCATGATCTCCTTTCTCCGCCATTAGAGGGGCAATATTGGGGATTTTGGGATTGCCACAAAGGTGACTCTGACTTTTGAAAAGGGTCTATTGAAGTTAGGAAAAATGACATTTTCTACTATAGTCAAATACAACATACGAAAGACGGCGCAAAAAGGAAAAGGGCGCACATGAAAAAAAAAAAAGAAACGTTGTGTAAAGGAAGTCGCCTCTCTCCACTTCAGCTTCCCCACGTGAGCGCCCTTTTTTCCTCGCCCTGTCTTTCTTATGTTGTATCTGGCTATAATTATTATGGTAAACATTAAATACGAAATTGGCGCTCTTTCGTAATTTACTCTGCAGTTCTTGTCAGGGAATTTAGAAAAAACATGCCCGGCAAGATTATTTTAGTAGAAAAGGAAACGATTCTAAATGCTAGGAAAGGTGAGATAGATTAAAAAATAAATTGAAACAAATATAGTTTTTTTTTGCCTTTTTAGAAAAACGTTTAAACTAGTCCATCGCATGTGCTGACCTATTGAGCAACACGTTCTACAGCTTGTGGGGTCGCACTTTATTAATCTCCGCCCGATAGGTCTGTGCTTCGCTCATCTCCCAAGGAGGGACACAACACAACGAGAAGAGAGCGAATGGGTTCACTGTACTTCCTGGTTGCCCGTCCTCGAGAGCAAGGATTCCGGGCCCCCCGACCTTTGTTATCGCCCGTCGTTCAGAGCTCGCAGTCAGAGTCCGTGTACAGGCCAGCGGATCGTCCTTCTCACGCCAGCACAGCGTAGGCTAGCTGTTCCGGGCTATCAAAAACCGAGTCTCGCTGCGGAAGCACCCCGGGATCATCATGGCCCAGGTCAGTATGGCCAGGGCTCGCCGTTCCCGCCGTTCCCGCCGGTCCTGGTCCGAAACTCACTGGTGGACCGATGCGGGGATCGCCATGGGCCAGATTGGCTTCATCGTTCCTGCCCGGCCCCAGCCGCGAGTAACACGCGCTGTCCCGCGACAGCTCGTGTCTGTTCGGCCGACCGCTTCTCACGTGCTCTCCGCCCCCTCGTCTTCCACCCTTGTCTCCCACAAGCTGTACAACGTCTTTGTTGTTGCTGTTGTTCTTCCTGTAGAATCAACAATTTGTTAAGAAAAACCAAATCAAACTGGACGCCGTTTTGGTATGAATTGTTCTTTTGTTTTTTTACAAGAAATAAAATTTCTTCTTTCCATATAAAATATCAGCAGTATGCAAAGAACTTGCGAAGTTAGTAAAAAAAAATATCGCTGTGTTCCCGGTACCTAAATCGACATAACACCTTCGACCTTTTGCCCCGGTTATTATTTGTATTATTATTATTATTACTATTATTATTTTGCTACTCAAGACGCTAGCTACATTAGGTATGCAATTTTCAATACGCTTCAGCTTATCCATCACGTTAATTTCGCGTCTTATTTATTTGGGAGAAGTTATAGACGAAGGCGAGGTGGTCTACAGCAATTTGCTTTCCTCGGCTTTTCGGTAACGAGAACGTAAGACTTCCGAGGTTGTTTACCCGGTCGCTCCAATTTCTTCTTCGCCCGTTGTCGCCACGCTTCACTGGCTACACTGCGGACGCGAAAACGTGGATGGAATGGACTCGGGGGACGTAACTAGGCGCTCAGGACAGATTGAAACCGCACCGTTTTGGCGGTTCGGAGTCGCTCTTCCATCACTTAGTACCGTCCGAGTATACTTCGCTCTTCCATCACACGTTTCTTTTTACCCTCACTTGTGCGAATTACACTTTTATTGTGTTTCTTTTGGTTTAAATTAAGTTTGTTTTTTGCCTCTTTTTGTCAAGTTCAAACGCCTATTTTTTCTTACTGGTTCGTAGGTTGTAGGCTGGCTTGATGTGGTGGACAGTTTGTAGTTGTACCTGCAGAAACGCCGC
Organism: Ixodes ricinus; assembly: GCA_037355805.1. Taxonomy (NCBI): domain Eukaryota; kingdom Metazoa; phylum Arthropoda; class Arachnida; order Ixodida; family Ixodidae; genus Ixodes; species Ixodes ricinus. Next base: position 188,893 of record JAZHYW010004992.1, read on the forward strand.
CACCGACAGCACTAGCGTACGGCTCGCTGTTTGGTTTGGATTTGAACCTTCACTATTTTATTGGGTCAGTACGGCACGTTAAGTACCGCTTTCGCTACTATTCCCCCACTGCTGTAGCAAACAGGGCGCCATTTTATAAAATGAGTATATGAAGAGATTACCAAGTTTCCTCTAAACAAAACCACACAGAATATGCAATGGCCATTTAAGCGATATTCTTCGCGCTCAGTCGTAGCCACTGTCCCTCGAATAAAACGCTTAGCCAAATGCAGGCCGCTACACCACTTCGCCGCGCACTCCGAACTTCAGATGCGAATCTCAATTTGCGGGAGGCGTTCTTTTTCGGGCGCCAGTGTTTCCCGCTTTCCCCGGCACGATCATAAACTCAAACGACTCGCGCGACGCCAACGACTGCCCCGTCGCCGACGACTGCACGACTACGACGCCGCCGACTTTCTCGACGAAACCAATCGCCGACCGCTTAATCTTCCATCGGCGCGCCTCTTTCTGCGCCTCCTCTTTGAATACAGCCACCACCACTCGCGATTGTGCTTCTTTGCCGGAAAAAAGCTCCGAGCTCCTAAACCCGCTGGTTTTCCTCCTTCCTAATATAATGGCCCGAAGTAGTTATCCACCTCTGTGCTTGACGTTTCCGTGCCGATCGATTTCTTTGTTTTTGATCGAGCTATTTTTATACTGTTATTTAGTTCCCACTATCGTCTTCTAATGGACGCCGGTTTGGGTCGTAATCTGGTCGGTTTGTTTCCATTTACCCCTCGCTATTTAGAGCCCCGGAGCCATTCGAAGCCATTCGAAGCCGTCCGGGCTCCTCTCCCTGATGGCTGTGTTTCGGGGCTTTGGCTATCGCTGCCGCCACGCTTGGCTGGGCGCTGCCGTCATTCCGTATGCGCCGCCGCTTAACGCCGCGTGTGGCGCGAGGCGTCGCCAGAGGTTCTGGCTCTGCTTTGGTTTCGGTCGGGGAAAAAACAGAGACTGATGTCGCCAGCACTTACTCTTTTTTGCTTTTTTTGCGTAGTATCATACTGTTGTTCTCTTTGTTTCGAGGTTCGAAGGAGTTGCCTATAGTTTTCAACTGTCGTTTTCAGTGGTTTTTTTTTCGAACTACATTTTAGAACAGGGGTAACCGAACGTTTTTCCCTCAGGTGCCTGATTTGGGATCTGTTGTGGCCTAGAGGGTCGGAAACTAAATAAGTATATCGAAATAAAAGACACTAAATTAATAAACCTAGAGAGGGGCTTAAGTACAAAAATTACGGTGGCTTAGCTCGGCTATGCCAGGATATACGTGGCGTGAGCTTATGCGCACAAAATGAGAGGCAAGCGGCTCCGGTGCAGCGTCAGACTTGGCTACTGCGCAACGGAGGCGGACAGCTGGGCACGCGGCGGCTCCAGTGCGTCTGCCGCGGCTATGACGTCACTCCTGTGGAATGTGCAGACCGGCGAGGCGTGCCCGGTGGCGGCGGAGCGCGCGGCGGCGGCAGCTCCGGCGAGCCAGCTGTGCGCCGTGTGACGTCACTGCTCCTCGCGCCTGCGCAGACCGGCGAGGCGCGAGCTGTGCGCCGTGTGACGTCATTGCTCCTCGCGCTTGCTAAGCACGGAGCACGGCTCATTATGCGAGCCACGCGAAGCTGCTCAACGTCGGCGGTGTAGCTCACGCTACAAAAATTCAAGTTACAGTTTAAAAGAAATCGGAAGTGGTTTAATAAATAATTTTATTGTGAAATTCAACATTTAGTTAATTATGATAATATACAATAATTGTGAACCAGAAAACTCACCGGGGCATCAATAAAGGTGCAGAGGAAGTTTCGCTTATTCACACAGGGCAGATAACTAATGAGAATGGTAGAACTGGTGATGACACTATGCAATAGTTCTGACACAGGACACGAAGCACGTATGCACGAGAGCTCAAAGGAATTTTAACATAGTTACACAGACACGAACCAGGTGGCAAAGAATGGTGACGCCGGTGATAGCAAAGTGCAATATATGTACTATGTTGGGACACAGTGCTATTAGCTAGGAATCAGGAAGGATGCGAATAGTTTTCTGAGCGTCCTGACGCCAGTTTCTTTACGCGCGCTTACTTTTGCGCCCGTAGCGGCGGTGGAAACGAGCAGCGGGCCCGGAGGATAGCCGCGGCCCTTTGAAAGGCCTCCGGGAGACGGATCTGACCATAGCCCCCTTTATCTTAACAAAGCCTGGCAGTTCGACGATGGAGCAATAGAGTGCCCGGTCGCAGATTCAGAGCGCCCGGGCAGGTTTCGGACCCATTTCTCGGTGAACCTGGACCTTAGCGCGCAGCTTTTGAAGCGGTGAGGAGCCGAAACACACTTGTTCGCTCGGGAGAAGTGTGTTTCGGCGTCTCGCCGCAGCGGGGCGCCAGTCACGTGGCTCTTCTCTCATTCGTTGTCTGCCGCTCCATTTTTTTTTATTTTGGCGGCCGCATCTCGTGGCGATCTGCCAGGCTTTGTCAGTATATAGGAGGCTATGATCTGACCCGCAAGTCGGGGTTTTGAGATCCCTGTTTTAGAGCGCAACGGGTCGGAAAAAGGAAATGCTTTCTCGTTTTATCTAGAAAAAAAAATGACGAGTATAAAATCAATGACAACTCAACAAACGCAGGGTGTGAAGTGTCCGGAACAACCTATTACCTCCTCTGCGTCCTTCGCCGATAAGAACGCCAATAAACGAATCCCGAAGCACAGACCGTGAAAATAACAAGTGACACCCTTCCTTTCTTAAACGGCCAGTGACTATACGCCCTTCGTCTTTTTAGTGTGCGGGATCGGTTAACTGTTTCTTATTGCCAGAGAACTTAACTCTTCATACTGTAAATTATAAAAACTGAATAAAAAATGTTTGACCTTGTAAATCGTTTGGGCATAACTTCGGCGTTGTAAGAATGCTGTGAAGTATACCCTTTTGCAGCATTTTAGTTTCTGTCATCGACTTATTTTTCGCGGGCTCAATATTTCGCGATTTAGGTGAAAGCTGAAGTTCTGGAATATTTTGCGGGTACTCATTTTCGCTACTCTGTGGGATCTAAATATAGATTCCAATGTGTTTACATTTTACCGGAATCATTTTTCGAGACCTATATCTCGCGAACTGTAGGCGATTCGCGAAATTCGCGAAGACTAGGTCCTCGCGAAAACTAAGTCGTTAACAGTATATGCCAATATTTGTGTGCCATATCGATGAGCTAGCGAAACTAGGTATTGTACGAAAATTGTTACGAAAAAAGTTTCCCATCTAAAGCTGGAATTTCAGCACCTCATTCTGGCTGTGAACAGAACAACAGACTACAGTTCGCGAGCCATTTTGTTTTTCTTCATAAAAGTATAATATTGAAGTCGTTTCTCGAACTTCCTTGTAATTGCGCGATCAATTTTACAAGCCCTTCCGAAGGGCGATGTGCCTATCCCATACGGCTTATTGCGTGGCTGCACGGGCAGTGCTTGGAAGTAACAAACCAAATATATTACGTAGTAAATAAAATCACACGTACATTCGCGGAACTAAAAATTGCCCCGAATTTTTCTCCCACGAACAGGTGCTACACCCCTCACCACCGAAGCCTGTATAAATGTGTTAAAAATGTAAACGTAGCAGAAAGCAAAACTAGGAGCCACAAACTACAATTGCCTTCTATCCTAATAAATCAACCGTTATGTAGTACTATGGCCATAACAACTTTATATAGCAGCGTGTATCCCGATGTTGGTATCCTCAATTCTTACCAGGTGGATAAACTTCCAAATTAACTGGATACAACTAGCAAAATGAAACGCAGAAAAGCATCCAATTGATAAAATATGAACAACCCTATAGTTATACTTCAGGATTAAGACACACTGGGCGTGGCCGATCCCGAGCATTCTAGTATCGCTCTCCCGCCAATGAGAATGCAGCCTCGACCGACAGGAACGCAGAAGAAACAATTACAAAGCAAGAAGAGTTATCGTAAATAGGCCGCATCGTTCGTTTCTTAATTTGTAAGTAACTATGGCGCGCAGTTTACATAGCTTCTGTTTTACTAACTCGATCGACGCGGGTTTCTTCCATCAGCAAGGCAAACTACGTTGTTGTTGTTGTTATATTGTTTTTCTGTCTTTTTTTTTTTTTGCTTCACGTTGTTATTGGTTGGACCTACCTCTGAGAGGAAAAACGAACGAGGCGCTTCGCATCGTTAAACAAAAATTAGCAACAATATTTATTGATGACGAATGGTTTAGTGAAAGGTACGCACCCTCAAATACTTTGTCAATATTATTTAAAATTTTTTTTTACCAAAGCAATTAGTAGGATTTGTTTGTTTGTGCATTTAAAAGCCCGTTCGTCTTAGGGGTCACGGATCAACTTTAAATATAAACTTTAAATGCAAACAAAACAAAAAAGTGAAAGAGGCTTGCAATTCTTTGTTATGCCGAATTAGAGCGCAGCTCTTGAGGAGGAAAAGGGAAGGGTACAGAGGGGAGGGAAGGGTAGAGAGTGGAATTTACCGGGATATTGTGGGGCAATTTTCCGGTAAATGTTTCCGCTACATTTAGCGGAAAATATTGGCGGAGAAATTTCCTCAATAAATTTAAACATAACTTAATGCCGGCTAAATTTGGCGGAAAATTTTCCCCGCTAAATCTAGCGAAAAATTTCCCCGCTAAATTTAGTGCTGAAAATTTTAGCCTAATTTAGCGGGAAAATTTCCTCGCTAAGTTTGGCAGAAACATTTCCCGCCGAGTTTTAGCGCCGTGTGACGTCATTCGGGACCCTCGTGATGTAGTAAACGTGACGTCACGTGCGACGTCATTATGGGAAACGTCCTATAATGCAACGCGCGGTCAAGCCGACGGCGACGGCAATGCCAACGCCGCTCAAGCCGGAAACGGGCACCTAAGAGCTGCGCTTTAAAAGGTGGCTACGCCGAGGTCGTGCGCAGGGGACCTTTACGACCAGTGATGGCATCGGCGGGAAACACAGACGTCTTCGGGCGGTCTTTCTGTCTCGTCGACGTCCCCATATAAACCCGCAGGAACGGTGCCAATGGCACAGCGTTCCAACCACGGGGAGGATATTGGTAAGCCAACATCCGCACTAGAGAAGGCGATGCCACCCCCCCCCTTTCCCCTGCTCTCTTGTCCTCCCTGGGCCGGAGCCAGACACCCCGAACCTCTGCCCCAAGATATTCTCGTGAGCCGTTGAATGGATGGGGTGGAGGTGAGCCTAGATCCGACAAGGAGAAACTCCTCTCAGGATCAGAGTCCTCTCCTGTCCCCATGCACTTACTCTACTGGGGAGAGGAAATTAACTAATCTTTGCCCTGTCACCCTTTGCTTCCTGGAGACTCATCTAAATTGACTCACACACGCAGATGTTGCGTTGTTATCAATGTTTTAAAAACAATCGAGTTTCTTTCAAGCCTTCGGATGGCGTAGCAGTGGCAGTGCAGAGTGGAGTTGCCTCTGCCGGAAAAGCCCTCCAGATTCCAGTTGATGGCTGTCGCAGTTCGTATACTTTTCGATTGCCTCATCACTGTCGTGTGACTGTATATTCCACTCTACATCCCACTGCCGCTCTATATAAACTGTAAGGATGCGTAAATCAGTTCCCAAGCCATTTTTATTTTTTGGCGATTTTAATTTTCTCCACCCTTTGTGGGGTAGCTCTCGTCAGAATTCTCGTGGTGAAGTTATTGAACAACTTTTATTATTAGCCAATTTTGTTTTTTTGTTTAACAAAAAAGAGTCCACATTTTTAGTGCTACCCATGACATATTAAAGTTTAGTGGCCTTTCCATCTCATTATCATCTTTACTGTCATGCTTTCATGACAAGTTTTAAAGAGGCAGTCGTAATTTTTTTCTTATTTTAGAAGGCACGACCCATTTCCATTAATTCCAAGGCGCCTTTCAAGGTGTAAGTTGAAAAAGGCTGAATGGGTACTTTTTAAATTAGAAGCCGTACTCGATTCCTTAGTTTTCTTTATATGTCTCCTGACGATGCTACAGTTTACGTCACCGAATGCATCTTAAATGCTGCTTCGTGTATAGTATATCACAAACGAATGAAGTCTCCTGAAGAGATAGCAAATCTTGATAAACAGAGGAGCGCGAAGCCACATAGAAGGACCAAAACAAAGTCTGGGGAGTATTTCGTCGTTATCCCACTACTCGAAACCGAATGGCATTTAATAAAGGCAGATCCAATGCTTGTTGGACAATAAAACAGACTAATGGGGGTTCCCGGACCAGATACCTCTCTATGATAAATATATTTGTCTCTGCGAAAGAAGTTTGGGATCGTCGTAAACGTTTATAGGTAACTACCAGTTCTTTCGAGTTTCTCTTTTTCGTCGTAATATATATATTTTTAGAGGATCAAGCCAACATTCTCCGAAGCATTTTGACAGCATCTCTGGTTCAAGTAAGAACAGTGCATCTTTTAAACAATTTAGCTCAGCAGCAGGGAAGCGGCTAGTTTCTCTTTCTGGTGCTCATGATGCAGCATACGAACAGGCCATTTACACTATGCAAGCTTAAAGTAGGTAGCACTTGGAGTTAAGAAGCAATCCGCAACTGAACCAGACAGGATCAACTTTGAAATATTCAAGCACGTGTGAGGTGAATCTTTCAGTAGTTTATCAGTTTTCTTTAAGTTTTTGTTGAATGATTCTTTTTTTCTCAGTGTTGGAAAGGGCACGCATAATCTCTCCGCTAAAACCCAGTAAGGATATTTATTAACGAACTACCGCCCCATTTTTCTCACAAGCTGCTTGGGAAAAACCTATGAGAGACTCGTTAATTGACGCCCCGCGCATTTTACAGTGGCATAGAATGTCATCGATGTTAATCGTGTGATGTGGTTGCCAGCAGAACGTTCCACTGCTGACCACGTAGTCTGTCTAAAAACCTGTATTCGCGAAACATTTGTGTATTTTCAGCACTGTGTGTTCGTATTATTTGATTTGCACAAGACATACTACGCCGTGGTGTTATAGGCTATTTAGAGATTTGTATAACGGTGTTCTGGGCCGCATGTTACGTTGAATCCGAAGGTTTTTGACGGAAAAAACCTTCCAAGTTCGACTTGGCTCCATCCTATCGGATATGTTTGTCCAAAAAAGCGATGTCCCTTGGGAGGTCTATGAAGTCTAACACTTTTTACAAACATATTGAATGGCCTGATTTAGGTCATAACATCCTTAGTACCCTATTTATTACCTGTGGACAATATGCAGATTCCGGTTTCTTCCTATACCACTTTCCGTTGAGAGTGGCAGCTGCAATTCACGAACAAAAACAGAAAAATGAGCAAATGAGTAAACGAAAACGGGAGCAGTTTTTCTCCTGAAAAGACTGTGTTCGTGTGTGTTCTTTTTATAACTGCGCTGAGGGTTGTCTTTATATCCTATTTTGTACTTTAACAGCATATCTCTCCCTTTGTTAAACAGGCGCACAACATTTTAGGTGTCATTTTTGCTCTCTGTTACATGAGTTCAGGGAATCAAAAAGACGGTGCCTTTCGCGGCTTTACACCCTCTTAGTACGGTCTCGCCTATACTACGATGCCCTGGTTTATTGATCAGCACGACCGTTTGTCCTAAAGGTATTGGGCCCTGTCAATGCCCTAATGCTCAGAGTTGCCATTGGTACATTTAGCACATCACCCGTACTTAGCCTATACACCGAGACACACCAAACGTCACTTGAAAGACGAAGGCACTATCTTTGCCTCTGCTATGCATAACAGGTATCTAGTGTTCCACACTATCCCTTCTATACTCTTCAAACTTGTAGGACCTCCCGTCTTTTTGAGAACAAACCAAAAATATTTGTGTTGAAAGTAAGAAAATCCCTTTAATCTTCTTTTTACTGAGGTGACTCTGCTGGAAAACAATTAAGGAGTTGTTCCATGAGACGTTCTGCCTATATCGTGTGACTAATCACTGACTAAGCACAATAAGAAAATTGTCTTTCCGCTCGTTCTCCAGCAAGAATTCGCTGACTTAGAGCAGAAATATGGAGACTGCACTCCTTTTAATACTGACGGAGCTAAACCTCAACCTTCGTGAATTGTGCAGTTTAATCCATCGAATTCAGTAAAACCACAAAACATAACCCTATTGCCAGTATTTTCACTGCAGAATTGTATGGTATCCCATTAGCCATCCACTATATTGTATGCAATAACATAATGCAAGCACTCCTTTTTGTCGACTCCCAGAGTGATCTCATACCCATTTCTACCGTAGCTGAGAATGAGAACCCTCTTGTGCATCACGTGCGTGTACAGATATATGAGGCCCATCAACTTGGACATATAAAATTTGCTGTGTGCCCCGCTCCGTGGGTGTTCTAGGTAATGAAAAAGCAGATAAGCTTGCTGCATTTTCAAGGGATTGTATTAAAGCATCTCTCAGCCCGTCCCAATAGATATATAAATTTTCAGAAAGTCAATTATCAACTCCTGGCAGTGGGACTTGGGCATTCAAACCGACAACAAACTTCAAGCCGTCAATATTTTCTTGGGGATATGGGAGAGTTCCTTTCTCATGGACGCCATTCTGAGGTCCTCTTGTGCCGCTCACAAAATGGTCACTACCATCTGACCCATCTGTACTTCCAATTTAGGGAGGATATGAAACTTCGTAAGAACTGTGGGAAAGTGCTAACTCTGCTGCATATTTTATGACACTGCAGATGTCTAGACGCTATACGCCGATCTCGCTTCCCCTGAACTTCTTAGAAATCGCCTTCCATTATATTTATATTTTTTACTTGGTGACCAATCTTTAGTACCATTCCATCGAGTCTCTGACTTTTAAAAGAAAGTTGGCTGTTTACTCCAGCTGTAACTTTTAACTACTTCTTAGATATTGTTAGGGCTTCTTGAAAATCTTGTGTTTGGCACACCATGGCCTTAGTTACACCTGAGCCACTAAACTTGCAATCATAAATAGAGTCCTATAGACTATACCCATTTTAACTTCAACAAAAATGGAAAGCTTGCTCAATGTTCATACGCTGCGCGAAGTAGTTCTTACGAGATTTGGTTGTCGGAGGCAGAAGCGATGCTTTTGGCGTTTTAAACGTGTAGTTTTTAATAAGGTAACATATATTTAATCTAGAATGCACCTACATATATCTTAATTCTCAGCATAAAAATGTAAATTAGTAATGCTCCGCGACAAGCCGTACTTTCTTTACTACAATTCTTGCGTTGAAAGCGAGTATAGATCCGTTGTAAACATTACTTACCAGTTTTTATTCAAAAAGAGCACTTAAATGGCACTCGTAAAAATGTAAATTTAAACAGTTCAAAAACACCATAAGCATGCACTGTATGCATTTCTTTTAAGTTACTAAGCAATGAAACCTTATCTGGAGACTGCAACATTTGACTGCAGAACTGTATCGAACAATTTACAAACTGTGTTGAGCGTTCGTTTCCCCCAAAGTTCATTTTTCAATAATTGAGTCACACAACATCAGAGGCTATCTGCAAAACCACGCCTGAGTTCAAATATTTTTCATAATCTGGAGTTACTTTCTCAAATTACGTACCCCAACCTTCATGAACAAAGACGACGACGACCCTACGCCTCCACGAGACGCTGAGCATCCACGAGACGCTAAGCAAAAAAAAAAAAAAGACATTGAACCCGGCCCAACACGCCTTCCCAGTCACAAACCAAACTAAGAAAGGTAAATCCTTACAGTACTTTCAGCAACCGACTCACTCCCTTGCATTCAACGCTGATACATTTCAACGATGTTGTAATCAGGCGCTGCGAACGTCTTTGCCAAAGCCAGGAGGAACACTCAAGCTCAAGAGGGCTTTGCCGCGCTCCAGAAATGAGAGATCCCAAGCGCTTAAATATTTAGCAGCACGCGGCTTTTCTTGCGGCTTCATCAGAAATTCATTGCAACGCGTTGAAAAGGCAGTAATGAACAACAACACTCGTCTAGAGAGTTCACAGGAGTCTGCTCCTTCGAGATATCTTCTTCTTTTTTCTTTTTGTCAGTTGAATCGTGTTTTTTTATATTTAACGGTACCACATACATCCGCTGGGTTTTTGTTTTGCGACCGGATGTTTCCATATAAATATGCGTCCGTCGCTGGAAACGAGAAAACTAGTTTTGCCGCAGCATTAGCGGCCTCGTTTAGTCAGGCGGCACAAAATGCGATTCCAACTTTTTGTTTGGTGTTCTACCGGATTTTGTATGCTGACGTTATTATCTCCCCGCGGATTTCGTAATTTACTCTTTGTTCCTTTTGAAATCGGGCGCAATTCTGCGAGACGCCATATAACGTTTTTATTTTCGTTATTGAGGCAGGACTTTCGTTAACCCTAAATAACAATGTGGAGAAGTTTTGGGTGTAATAGAAACAACGAGTGTGCTCTGTAAACAAATAACAGAGACCCAATTAGATATATACGACTTAGTTGTGCGAATTTACAAGGAACTTGAATATACAATTAAGGAAAACTTTGTCTATTGAACACTTAAGCACGTTGAAGAATTAGGCGCGTTCAGTGTCCTCTCCTGATTTAACCTTCCGTCTCTTTGGATATAGAAACTCGCTGGGCGTGTAATTTGGCCTGGCGTAAAATTTATATGCTACAAAGACAGTGTTGTTGAGTACACTCCCTCGCACGTCACTCTCCAGACGTGAATTAAAGAAAGAAATTGCTTAGTCACTCAGGGGGCATGTCGTTGCGTCACATTTCGGAAAAAAATTGGTAGCAAGAAGAGTTTGAGAAATACAAGTGGTTGGCGAACGAAAGGTTTGTTGTCATCTATAATACCACACTTCATGGCAGGATAAACTATAATAATAAAATAAGCATTATTAATACCAAAACCAAAGCAAACTACTCATCTACCGGTACCCAAAAATACCCATCATTTATGCTGTCGCACTACAAATGCTGACACAAGCTATTAGGTTAAATATTCTAATACTATCAGACAAAGCGCAAATGCGTGCCAAACATACAAATAAGAAACTGAAAAAAAAATTGCTTGGAAGTTTTGGATTGCGGTTTTATGCTATAATATATTTTTCGATGGTTTGCAGACGTCATGACAAACACGTACAAGTCACAACGTTCCTGGTGTGCGCAAAAGCCGTGAAAATCTCCAAAGCGCCTACACATCATAGCACCGCAGCTCAGAGCACGTGAAGCGAAAGCTTTCGCTGAAGAACCCAGGGATCCCGAGTTTAATCCCTCCCCCTACCCTTCCCGTTTCTATCTGAGTGAGCATCGTACCGGCGTGCGTTTGCGTATCACTATTGCGTGCTGCACGTTAAAGACTCCAATCTAGCGATGGTACTGCACTGGCAAGATTTCTTGTATACCGAGTAAACCAGTGTCGCCACACCTCAAAAGCAGACCGACCTTTCTAAACACGAATGTCTCATTTGCTTTTGCTTAGGTTGCGATCAAAGAAAGGCAATAGACACCTAATAGGTATACTAACGTTTTTTTTTTCTTTTTATGTTGCACGGAAAGTTGTATACTTGTAAATATGTGCATGGAGAGCATGTGGGATCAATATTCATGAAATCAAACGACCAAAAGCCTTATTTTTTGGACAGCATCAAGATATGATAAAAGGCGCGGGATTGTAAAACTGAGTACAGATATGAGGCTTAGATTGTGGCTATAAAAATACTTTTACGTGTGTGCCCTAACTTAACGTTTGCTCGTTTTGTTTCGTGAGAGCCTTCTGGTAGTTGATGCATTGTTCATAGTGTTCGTCGCTTTCTGTTGCTTCAAAATAAAGTTCCGGCACGTAATACCGTGGAAGATGTTGCCGAAGTTTGTGTATTTGTTTTGAACGCACGCTTTCATACTTTTAACTGGCAGTGCATCTATATATAGATTCAATCAAAACAGCTAGCGCAGGCAACGACCTTAGAAAAGTCATATAAAAGTCAAAGAGGTTCATTAGCGGCTGGACTACCACAATCGGCACATCCGTCTCCATTCGCACAACAGGAATATAAAACTCCTAAATATTCTAAATAAAGCCCAATACCTATTTAGAAATGCAATATAATGAGGAATCGTATATAATGTTATTTTATTGCTCTACATTTGTTTCTCTAGGCAAGCAAAAGGCAGAGCACCTCAAACACTTACAGGCTGTATTTTTAGCTGGCCACTTTGATCACAGCACGTGGTCAGCAGCCTACAGTTGCAAAAAAATAAGGTTCGATGCAGACATGTACGTAACGCGTTACAAGTAACGAGTTACTTGTACCTAGTTACTATTTTCGGTAACGAGTAACGTATTTAGTTACTTTTTTAGAAAAGGAACGAGCAACGTATTTAGTTACTTTTAAGGCCAAGTAACGAGTAACGGTATCTCGTTACTTTTAAGGAGTAACGTGTACGACACCGCTTAAGCGGCCATGTTTTTATTCTATCCTGAGTATGCCTCTATTGCGAGAAGGGTAGGGGGCAACCCGAAAAACAACTAAACAGTATGACAGTACAGCAACGTACATCGCTGAACACGTCAGTTGAACAGTTCGACTGACGTGTCCAGCGATAAAGGTTGCTGTACTGAACTCTACAGCTGGGAACGTCCATTTCACCCAGCGGACGGATAAGGTTCGTTGTTTGAACCTCCTAGAACCGGGTAGGGACCGAATTTAAACCCCGGAGGTTGCGAACACGGGAAGGCACAGAACCCATTACCCGCTCTTCTCAATGAAGGCGCAGTTCCCGAAGATTCACCAGCTCTTGCTGAAGCACAACACTGCCCTTCCTTCGGGCGCGTCAGTAGAACGACTCTTCAGCGTCGCCGGAGATGTATTCTCAAGGAAGCGGGGAAACATAACTGATGGAAACTTCGTGAGGCAGCTACTGCTTAAGTGCAACGACTATAAAAAAGAAAACAATACACCATGAAACAAAAACGGTTGTGTATTTGGTAGTCAAAGTAACGTGAAAAGTAATTTTGAGGTAACTCACGCGTTCCTTTTGAGAATCGGTAACGAGTAACGTATTTAGTTTCTTTTTGAGCGAGTAACGAGTAAAGGTATTTAGTTACTATTTGGGGGTAACGTGTACATGTCTGGTTCGATGTACAGCACTTTGCTGGTTTTCAGTCTCAGTGGACACAAATGTAATGCTTACATTAACTTGACAGTACCCGGTTGAGTTTGGTCGATCAGGCAGTGAACAGTTGGGTAACATGGGGCCCCGTCTGCTTCACTGGGGCCTTCTTTACCCAATTCTAATTTTTTTTCTGTTGAAGACGATGGGCTTATTTTGTATTCTGGGCTAACTTGGCAGGATGGCCCTGGAACTAGAAGCTTGAAAAAAGCATGAGGGGTTCATTTCTTCATATATGAGTGGGGTAACACCCTTGCAAGTAGGCTGTTGAGACTCGAGGGATACTTTGTCTCAAGGGACATTTTAACGAGCTTGGGTATTCGGGAATAATGCACTCCTGGGTCCTCTTGGTTACATTTTCTTCCGATTTGGATGTACTGAGTAGTCAGGTCCTCCATTTTATTGAGCAGTGAAACTCGCTCAACGTTTCGACCCATTTAGACCTTCCGTACAGTTGTATGTTCAAACTAGAATAACATTCAGTCGCAATTGAACCTTCCTTCTCGTTAAATTGTTAGTTTGGCTGAATATTCCAACGTCTCAAACATTTCGACCCGATTGATTATTCCATCTCGTTGGATATTCCAGTTTGATAAGCATTATGTCCAAAATGTTTTTTTTATTACTCGCTAAATATTGACACATGGCTCTCACGTAGCCCATGCAATATTCAGCCTCGTTGGATATATAGGAAACAGGCGATGTAAATTGACGTCCATTACTCAATTATAATTACGATTAGTTTCAAGTATTCATCGGTTAAAGGGTGTACAATTTTCGCGTCGTGCTTCCTGATGTTATGAGCGCAAGACTTCCAGCTGTGGGCCCCAACAAACGAGAACAACCTCCAGGTTTATTTCAGCAACTCAACATATCCCGATCTCAGGTCACATGGCAATAGATGAGTATGATATACTTTCGTCAAGTCGCACCGAAGAGCGACAGTACAGCGCGACTAGAAGGCTGGCTTGCTAGAAACAGCGTCTCAGCTAAGACTAGCTGAAAGAAAGCACTGCCAAAGCCAGCGCACGAGCCAAACGGGGCATAAGCCGCGTCTCAAGACGGTCGCATGCCCCAGCCTTTGCAATGCTTCCTTTCACCCATGTCTCAGCTGAGACTCTGTTTTGTGTATACCAGGTATCGCGGTATACATAAAAGACCGATGCCACCACAGCTATGTTACCAACAGTGGTATTTTTCACAAGCTTACATTTCCTTTAAACTGATTTTAATAAAATCAATGTAAGTGCACCTCTGAAAATAATTGAAATAAGGAAGCACGAAAGCCATATTTTAACATAATAATTTTGTCTGAATATTTGATTTTATTTTTCTTGAAAATCACATTATGGATAACGAATTTTAGAGTGAAAAAATAGAAAAAATATGTGTTCTAGTGTATTGAAATATTTTTATTACTTGATGCAGATAATAGAATGTTGATCAGTCATTCACAGATATTAACCCTATCGATAGCTCCCCACACAAGCTGGACGATGAGCCTTATTTCGATTTTCTCATCACAAGATATGCGAGGATGACAGGTAACGTTCATGTCTGCTTTTCGTAAATGCGTGGTCATAAAATAACCAGCTACTTAAATGTCTTCGCCATTTGAGACGAGTGCGTCAAACTAATAAATAATTATGCAAACCACGTATGACTGGATAGAAACCAAAGGTATAAAAATTGCAGTTTCTTGCTGCGTCATGCGAACAAACTGCAGCGATAAACCAGACAATACACGCACACTGCACAATAACCACGGCGTCACGTCACCTCATAGTGTCACGTGACGTCATAACAGTATCACGTTTCGGGGCATCACGATGTCATGTCAGGCTGTCCTGTGACGCCACAGGGTCATGGAAGTCACAACGTGATGTCATAGTGTCACGTCATGATGTCATGTGACGCCACGTGACACCATTACGTTCTGCTAATTTTTGGGGATAGAATTTTCACGCTGAATTCGCGGAGATATCATCAGTTAAAATTGATGAGTAAACTTTCCAGCAAGGACGACAGTACAGAAAGAAACACTCAGAAATCCGCTACGAAATTTCGCCAATGACGGCTGTCATCCTGAAACTGCTTTCCACATGTAGGCAGTCGATATGGGAGCAACAAGCTCGCGTCTTCGATTACCAGTTGAGCTGCGCTCTTCTTTTATTCTTATTTTTTACCCACAACCGATCTACGTAGCCGAGGAGAGAATCGTTATGCGGAGGGAGCACATCCCCTGTCCGGGCTAATAAATGCGCGGAGCGATACATACACCGACCATTAGCGAGTTTACCATCGACGCCGCGCGGGCGACCGGGTCCGGCTCCCGACCGCACCGCGGCGCCCCGAGCGCCCGTCAGGAGTGGGTGGGCGGGCCCTCCAACATTCGCGCATGCGCTGCACACTGCGAGCGAACGCAAAAAATAAAAACCAACCGTAAACTCGCAAACAAGAGAAAAGAAAGAAAGCGCGACCACGCGGCCCGCGAGCGAAGTTGGTTCGGAGCGCGAAGACTTCAGCCCTCTCTTCGAACAGAACGGTGCGCGTGGTTCCTCGAGTTAGTTGGGTCGCCCGCGAGGAGTTTGCAGTGTCGTACGAAAGCGCGGCCGCTCGTGAGCGTTTGTGTAGAGGTTGTGATTTCGGAAGAGAAGAAAAATCCTTGATTGGATTTGTTTTTCTTCTTTGTGGACGTATTGCGGAAAAGGAGGCAAGGAAGACATTCGTTGCTGTGGGAAGATCGTTGCGAAGAGTTGGGGTGAGGACTACGAGCCACAAACTTTCTGTTCTTCGGAGATGAGAGCACCCGTCGTGTCTGTGGTGCTGGTGACAGTGGCTGCTCTACTCATCGTCTTTGCTCAAGGTGAGCCGATTTCTGGGCTGAGTCAGGCTTCGACGCGTGATCGAGTGACTTCGTAGATTTCTAGCTTCAGATCAGCTCGGTTTTTGTTTGAGTTCATTACATTAGGAGTCGAAGTAAAACAAAAAAAAATATATTTATAATAAATATTGTAATTATCGTTGTAATTCTCGCACATTTTAAAGGCACTGAAAAAACGATCTTCTCGCTTTCCCTTAGCATTCTACACTTCCAGATACAAAGTAAAAAGCCGAAACAGAAATTGGACGGTTTTTCTTGGCTGATTCTCTAGATCACAACATTTCTTTTAATAAGGTACGTTTTGCAGAAGTTTATATATGAGTACAATCTTTTCAGTAGTTAGCTGCAGAACACTTATTTCATAATTGTGGTGTTAAGTTTGTAATTATAGATTTATTTTTCACTCACAACTACGAATGGTCCTAAAAAACAATTTTTTTAATTTGGACTATGATAATAACAAAAAACATAGTCAATCAGTACAAGCTCGCCAAGCAAAAAAACGTTAAAATATAAAAAATATAAAGCGTTTCTAGGTAATCCCAAGACAATTACTAATAACAAAACACGCACATAATTTCCAAACAACATTTTTTTTTTGCATGAATATTATAATAGTTTCAGTCACATGACCCGAAAGCTTCAAAGATAAATACGAACAATTAGAAAATTGGAGTCCCTATATCTTCATTCAAATTACGAGCCGAAGTTTTTTCGTCAGTGTGCTTCACTGTGCGGTACATTATGCACTACGAACAACTCTTTCGAAATATGTAATTTTTATTCGATGACATACTGCACGCCAGATAAGGTTTCTTGTGTAAAACAAAAACAAACAAAAAAATCAAATTTCGTAAAATACTTTAGTTTCACAAAAATGAAGCCACATATTTAGTGAAGCTAGAGACGAACAACCTTTGTTCGCTGAACTTTCCCAGAAAGTTAATCACAACAAGAGATATTTCTCTGTTTCACCTCCCTTACTTTTATGAAGCAATGTGTATATCAAACGTCATGTTTTCCTAAAGAACCCGGGATTAAAA